>LPNX011228267.1:548366-565256 GCA_001517045.1 Pseudotsuga menziesii | reverse complement strand
ATATATATATATATATATATATATATATATATATAAATTTAAAGTTTCAAATAAAATATATAATTTTAGTTAAATTAAATAAGATTATTAAAATTAGAAGAAAAAGGAAGGTTAAAGATCTTTTTGGTTTGTTATAATTTAAATTTTATTTATACAATTTTATCAAAGTTACAATTTTGTATTGATAAGATTGTTGTTTATACAAACATGACCATGCTCATTGTAACCCAATTGCTTAGTTTTAAAATTTAATATATGTAATTTCATTCATGTATAATGTTTAAGTTCAGAAAAATAAAATTATGTATTAATTTAGAGTTAGACAAAATAAATAAATAAATTTTAATTGAAAAATTGTAAATATTATTTCAGCTAAAAATAAATTTAAATATCTAAATTATTAAAATATAAATAAATTAATACAATAAAATTATTAAAAATTAAAAATTTAAAAATTTATTACATTTTATTTAATTTAAATAATGATGAATGGTGTCTCTTCAATTTTAAATTAAAAATTACAATTACATTTTAGAGTAAATAAACAAAAGCACTAACACTCCTTTTCTTTTCCTTACATTGTTAGGATTTAATTATGTCCTCTCTTTTATATTAATTATGTCTTCTTTCAATTACAAAATTGAATGATTCAATAACACTAAGTACAAATTCAATTAATTAACACTGTGCATATTTAAAAGTAACACTGCGTATCTAACTTTTAAATAGTTAACACTTCTTATTTAGCATGAGATAATCTCTAATCTTTGAAGAGAAGAACGTAGAAAAACGGTATATGAAAACATTCAAACTTAAGAGAAAAATATTTATATCTAATAAATTTTGTTTTTCAATTAAAAAAACAAATTAAACTTTTATTCAGCTTTCCAGTGTACCACAATCCAAGTTTCAGACTATCATTAAAAACATATTTCAAGATTTCATGGAAAAACTTAGTTGCAATTTGTCAATCTTTCTCCAAAAATTAAAAACAAAATAGAATTTAAGCTTCTTCCCACTTTTATTAAAAGATAATATTGACGACATGTCTTTCTAGGACTTTACAAAGACTTATTTGCAATTTGTCATTCTACCCTCCTTTCACCAAGTTTCTCTAACCGCTTCTTTCACAGTACGCAGAGCCAACATTGACAAACACCACTTTATTTATAGACGCATATGCGCCATACTAAACAACAACTTAATTAGCATATGTATAGAGCACATATATGTAGTGTATATATCATATTTATAGAGCATATATATGTACTGTATATATCATCTTTTAAGGGCACTTGTGTTTGTTGTCGTGAGTTCTGATGTTGGCATAGCAGGGGCATACATCCTCGTTTCCAGATGTACCAGGAGGAACACAATTGCATTTTTGACAGCATGTACCGCAAGTGCTCAAACACCTCTTATGGCGGGATGCCTTTTTGCATCTGACTTCACATGCTGCTGGGCAATCTGTACAATTAATTCAAACAAACAAGAAGAACAAATGGTGTGAAGAAAAAGTTAATTTACTAAAAACAAGATGTTAAATCAAGATGTTATCAGGTGAGAGCACATACCTATAGGTTTTCCAGCTTTTTTCAGCTGAAGCAAGGAAAAAGAAATCCATTGTGATTACTTCAATACTATATAAAACTGAATCTTTCTAAGCCTATTCATCAGTATAACTATATAAAACTGAATCTTTCTAAGCCTATTCATCAATATAACTGCTCATATGAATGAATTATGAAAATGTCATAATTAAAACTTAAATGTACATTACTCACATTTGCTGTTAATGTTCCAGTCTCAGGCTCAGCGCCCTCTACATATATCTGTTCCATTATTCAATCAGCAATGAACTTACAAATATTCAAATAACTCCTAAGCACCCTCTACATATATCTGTTTCATTATTCATTAATCATTAATCAGCAATGAACTAATAAATACTCAAATAACTCCTAAAATGTACAATTACTCACATATGGTGTTGAAGCTTCAGCATCAGGCTCAGGCTCAGCACCTTCTACATGTATCTGTTTCATCATTTAATAAGCAATGAACTAATAATAACTTAATTAATTCCTAAAATGTGCAATTACTCACATCTGCTGTTGAAGCTCCAGGCTCAGGCTCAGCACCTTCTACATATATCTGTTTCATAATTCAATCAGTATTGAACTAATGATAATTTAATTAATTCTCCATGCTCAAATAATACTTCTCTCTCTATAGAATATTACCTCCATTAAAAAAAATCAGTGGTTACCTGAACAAGAAGTAGCATCACAAGATATGAGACAAACAATCTGCTTGCAGAAGCCATGGGAGCTGGGGACTGTTAACACCCAATTGAAATCTATTGAAAATGAAGAATATTTAGCAATAGGACAATGTGCGGATATATAATAGGTATATTCTTCTTTGTGTGCAATGCACAGAATGCTGTCAATTTATAGGGAGGAGAAGAATGATGAACTGATAACCTTACTCTAACTTCCTCCTTGAAAACTGTGGGTGAATGATGAAATGATAGATATATTTTCCTGAATACTGTGGACAGATCATGAAATGATAAATCTATCTACCCGAAAACTGTGGAGGAGACGTTTAGTGCCGCCCTTCACCAACTGACGGTACCCTGTAGGGTTTGCGATTGCTTAATAAATTTTAAACAACTCCCTGCCCAGTGCTGCCCACTGGCAAAACCGATAAGTAAACAGCAAATTAAGTGTAGATTTCTCTGCCCAGTACTGCCCGCTCGCTATGTAATCTTTATACCAAGTAAACATTGTTTTAAAAACATTACATTAGATAATTATTTTAAGCTTGAAATTAAGTAAACAAAATATACTGAATATATATACCTATTAAAAATAAATAGTAAAAGTTATTATAAATTAGTATATGAAAATAATCAAAATCATATAACCATTTTAAATGCAAGATTTAAAACATTTTGATCACTTTGCATTTTCAACAATGTGACATCTATCATGTGTTTTGCTTTTTCCTTCATTGCATTACTATTACTAGCGTAGATTTATTTTATATTTGGATCTATCAAGTCCAAAAGGGATCCTATCCAAAAGGGGATCTTGGGAGGATATGGGATTTTAGTCTAAATTTTTTATTTGTTTAAAAAAAATTATATTTCAAGATTATTGATTTTTTGATACTTAGTAAATCTAATGTTTTTTTGTTGGCAAAGTGGTGGAACCCCCTGACTAGCAGGGTTGCCTTTGGCTAAGAGACCACGAACCAGGAAAAACAATTATATTTTAAGATTATTGATCTCTTGATACTTAGTAAATCCAATGTATTTTTTTTGTTGGCAAAGTGGTGGAACCCCCCTAACTAGCAAGGTTGCCATTGGCTAAGAGACCACGAACTAGGGGCATCTAAGCCATCAAAATCACCCGGGGATCGCACCTGGCCTGAACCGCACCAACCCTTAACATGGTTAGATTTTTTGGTATCCGACGAGATTAGAATCCGTGACATTTCAGCTTAGGGGGCGTCTTAACCGTACCCTGCCACCAAGTGTTTTACATCTCACGGATACTTAGTAAATCCAATGTTATTACTTATTTTTTAATTATTTATTTGGTTATTTGATTTAATTTTTTTTATTTTATGAACCTACACAATTTTACTTTTTGTAATTTAATATAAACATATTGGGCTTCATAATGGGCTTTAGAGAACCTATTTACTCTTAATGCAATACCATATCACATTTAAAACTACAAGTGTAACCATCAATAACCCAAACCATCTAAGTGACATATATGACAAGTGGCAACATTGAAAGTGGCATGATTTTCATGGGCCACAATTTTGGTATGAGAGCCTTTACTCTTTCATAGAAGTTCGGAATGACTTAGAAGTTTGGTATGGTGTCGAGACATTGATGACTTAGAAGTTTGGCATGGTGTAGGAACATTGATCAAATTTGAAGGGCTGGTTTTAATTTAAGTAATAAGGTTATATTTTAATGTAGCCTTTTTATGATGATTTTTTTTGAAAAAAATTATTTTAATTAACAATAATAAATTAACTACATTTGGGAGATGTAGAACACTTGGTGGCGGGGTATGGTTAAAACGTCCCTCCTAAGCTGAAAGGTCATCGTTTCTAATCCCGTCGGATACCAAAAAATCCAATCATGTTAAAGGTTGGTGCGGTCCAAAAAATCCAATCATGTTAAGGGTTGGTGCGGTCCAAGCCCTTTATTAACTACATCATAAAAACTGAATTAAATAAAATATTTATTTTTAATTAAATTTATGTCTAAGAAAAAAATCAATAACACTGTAAAGTTTAAAAAAAATCTCAAAAAAATAAAAAAATTAACGGATAATAAATCTAAACACTCTGAAACCTAGAGAAATAAACACTTCAAAACTATAACGAACAACTATAAACAACAAATACCACCTCCTTACCAAATATTTCTTCAATAACAAGACAATAACGCTGTTAAGTGAGTTGTTACTAGGGACTTTAATTTGCACTCTTGAATAAATTGTGACTAGGGACTAGAGTTTGATCTTAAATTCCAAAGGCACTGATAAATTAGCAATCTAAACTTCTAAAGGAAATGGTAAATTAATAATGGGGAATGGAAATTTCGGAAATGGTAAATTAACAATGGGGAATGGAAATTTCAGATTTTGCTAAGAGAAATCTTAAAAGTTAAAAAAAAATTAATTAATTTGTTTTAGACAACTATTACATCTTTTAAATTAACTCTAAATTGGTTACAATCTAACCCTTTAAATCTTTGAAATTTCATATACATTTAAATCAATGTAAAGATAAGTTACTATAATCCTATCATAATACTCTCATGATGTCAGATTATTAAAATGAAACAAATAAAGAAAAACACTCAGACACCTATGTTTTCTTTTAATTCAGCGGTGTAAATACCATTGTTTTAAGTTCGATCTCTCTTGGCCAAAGAAATTTAAAGGGTGGGGAATTAAGAACCTCCAATGGTTCAGCATTGCCCTACGTCTCAAAAATTTCTGGAGGGTCCTTTTCAGTGATAGTCTTTGGCATAGAGTCCTCACTGCCAAATATTTGAAGCAGGGCTCTGTGGTTTTTTGGCTCTGAGGAAAAAAGTTCAGTACTCGTGATGTTTCTGCTATTTGGAGGGGGCTCATTCAAACCATCCCCTGGATGGGACGCCATCTCGCATGGCAGGTTGGGAATGGCAACTATATTTTGATTGACATCGACCCAGTGATAGGTACCTCAACCTCTGACCTCTTTCCTGATGGGCTGAGATCTTATCTTGAAGATCTGGATATAAAAACTCTTGCCCAGGCTCACAACACCTTATCGGATGCCCATCACTATTGGTATTCGGCTGAAGAATTATATCTAGACGGTGAATGGAAAGATGTTTGGAACAGGTTCACTAGAGATCTGGATCTAAATGGTATTCGTCTTTCTTCTGATTCGGATTCTTTGATATGGGATTGTAATAAAAAAGATGGAATGATCTCTGCAGATAAAGTTTATGATTGCATTGTGAGCTCTTTCAATCCAGCACTGAGCAGTCGACTGTACATTTCGTTTTGGTCCGGACTCCTTCCACACAAAATCGGTTGCTTCTCCTGGCTGGTATTGAGAAACAAGGTACTCACTTGGGACAATTTACAGAAAAGGGGTAAGTTGGGACCTGGTATTTGTTCTTTATGTTTTACAAATGAAGATACTGTAACTCACCTCTTCTCTCGTTGTTCGGTTTGGAAATGCGTTCTGGGGCTCTTATGTGATCAACTTCAGCTGAACATTCCTCTCAAAGCTGATTCTATCACTGAGTTTATGGAATTTTGGGCTTCCAAATATCCACGCAGCTCTACTCTCTTCTATATCCCTCACCATGCGATTTGGGCTATCTGGAAAGCTCGTAACCAGGTTATCTTTGAAGGGAAAAAGGTGATTGTTCTTGGCATTTTCCATCAAATTTTATATGTTGCTCAGATGACTCCCTCTCGACCTATCATAAAGGATGGGAAAATAAAAGTTGCTAGACAGATTGGACCAAGACCCCGCATGACTTTTCCATGTGGTTACTTTGATGGAGCTTCTACTTCATCAGCAGCAGGTATTGGATATAGTTTATTCATCAATGAGAATCACCATCTGGATTTCGCGCTGGGGGTTGGATATGGATCCAATACTAAGGTAGAACTTCTGGGCCTGTGGGCCCTACTGCACTCCTCCCAAATGATGGGAATCCCGCTAGCCCACATATACGGTGACTCACAGGTCATCATCAATTGGGCAAATGGATACACTGCTCTCTCCCCACCAGAACTTTTTCACTGGTGTAGGGAATCACAAAAGCTTATTTCAAGCTTTCAGGATCTCTCATTCAGTCACATCTATCGTGAACACAATCGGATTGCAGACCATCTTTCAAAAACAACTCTCACTCTCTCCCCTGGATTTGGCTATTTTTCTGAATTTATAGATGACCAATTGGTCACATGTTACTCTTTCCAGCTCTTTTGAGTCATGTTTTTGGGGAGCTTCCTCCTCTATTGGATACTTGCTCTGTTATTATCTGAGTGGCTTCTTTTGGATCGCAAATCTGATCCTCTTGGTTCACGATAGATAGGCTTGTTTGAGATTGATCCTTTTCATGATGAGACAGTTTTCTTATGGGAAATTACACTTACTATTGCATGCCATTCCCCCCAGCTGCGACTGGATGTGATTCTCTCCCGACTAGTTCTATTCTCTTGTGATGTAACCCTTCTTGGGTGGGTGTTATCAACGCCCTTTAATTCCTAATAAGAATAACAAAGACAGGCTTTTCCTTCCTGAAAAAACAAAATATAATTAAAAAGACCTGGGGATGACTTTCACGATAGATAGATAGATATATTCGTGCTAAATCCATGATTGATGTTGTGTAGCTGTATATCCGCTGATTAGAGTGACGTAGCATTTGTGTGCCTTACCAAATCCCACGCTAATTCCATGATTATATATCTGCCGAGTCCATGGATGGATCCATAGTCAAACCCCATGCCATCAGCTCGTTTACAGCTGCCCATGTCATTCAAATTTTAAAATTTAACCTAACGATGAGGCGTAATATTTCATAATGTTTTTAAAGTTATTAGCGAAGGAATTATACATGTTTAGAGAGTGTGATATTTTATGATGTTTCGAAAGTGAGCAGTGAAAGGAATTACACATTCTAAAATATTATTTTTATAATGTTAAAATAACTAACTAACTTTCATCGGTCAAACTAACTTTCATTATTATTTTTTTGGGCAAATTTTTCATTACATCAAATTATGTTAAATTATTTTTAAATAATATTAAAAAAGTTCAAATTATGTTTAAATAGATTTTTAATTAAGTAAAAATTTATATTAAATTAATTTTAAATAACATTAAAGCTTTTATATATATATATATATATATTTGAAATTTGAGAGAAAATTGAAATATTTGATTTCTAAAATTATTAATAATTTTTTTTATTTATTTATAAAAATAGCAATTTTCTATTTTTCAAATACAATCATTAATTTCATATACATTTCCAACATTTTCTATCATGTAAAAACTCTTAAATCTTTTCCTAAAGCATGTTCCATAATATTTCATGCTAACAATATTTTAACGAAAATGTTAAAAGCTTTGTAAAGCATAACAAAATACCTCCCTTTAAATATCTCTATAAATTCATGTAACTCTGCATTTAAAAAAAAAAAAAAAACTTTCGTCTTTTACATCTCAAAAACTCTCCATAGCATTTGTCTAACTTTTGATAAAACTTTTTCATGTATTAGATAAATCTTTTACATAAAGGGGTCATGAAAAACTCATGTAAGTGTATTGTTCATATTTTCAAATATATACCATGTTCCTTCAATCATATCAGCTCCATATCTTGCTTGTTCATCTGCTAGTTGATTTTTGTCTTAGTAAACATGATTGATGCCCATATTGCTCATGCTTTCATAAAGTCTTGGGAAAGTCTCTCCTAGCAAAGAGATCAACTGCATATGATGAATCCTAGTTTGACCTTCGATCCATTTTATGATAATCTCCGAGTCTTAAAAAATATGTGCTTTTTGCAAACCTTTTTCCTTATCTAGGCATAGAAATAGCCTTAACACACTTAATTCCACAAATTTATTTGAGCCGGTTCCTAGCCCAACTTCGAAGGTGAACCAATGAATTTCAGATATGTATATGATTTCTCAAGCTCCACATCTCTTTGGATCACCATTTGTTGCTCCGTCAAAGTATCCCCATGATCTATTTTGGTCAATAACTTACTCCATTATTTGTCGAATCTTTATCTTCTCAGTATCATGTGGATAATAAGTGAGGATTCCAAGACTTTGCATTTCACATTTTATAGGGTGAACAAAAGTATCTTCAAAGCATATATAATTTTTAGCAAGCCATATGCCCCAAGAAACGATCAGAGGGAGAGATCTTTGATCTCTCAAATCATTATTTGTAACCCATTTTTTAAGACATTATTTCATAGAATCTCCTTTCCACAAGTCTTATTTTTTAAGTTTCAATTATATTTCAAACCAAACTTTTCTAGTATAACCACAATTTACTGCTATATGGAAATTTGTTTCATTCTCATTTTGACACAGATAACATCTACCTGGTTCTCCATGACCTTTTCTATTCAGAACAACCTTGGGTAAAGCCTTATTGGATAGGAGGAACAACATAAAAACCATTGTTTTCATAGGACATATGAGTTGCCAAACAACTTTCCACCAGCACTTTATCTCCCGATTCACCAAACCTTGTATCAAGAAATTGTAACCTTATTTTGGAGTGTATATACCTTTTGTGGAGAAATACCAAACCAACTTGTCCATATTTCCACTTATCCTAACATTGTTCTTTTTTAATTTTTTTATGAAATCATACCAAATTTTAATTTTTTTAAGAAATCATACCAAATTAATATGTCATTTCTAGTCATACCTACATCATCCGTTGAAAGCCACCCTTGACTCCTGTACGTAGAAGCACCTTGATCTGCAATATCATTTAAGAAATAGAAACCTCGATCATATGAACATGTAATGTGTATCTTAGACTTCATCCCATGCATGGATCGTCTCCAAGTCGCACCGATAAACCATTTCCCACCTTCCATGACAAGCCATAACCAATAATATCCTTTGACGAGCTGCACATCCATTCCAAAAGTGATTGAGGGAATATATATTTTTGAACAACAATTTTTACCCATAACCGTTTCACCAGTTATCAATCTCCATATGTCTTCTGCATCCAAATCTTTCTAGAACAGAGAAGGGATGTTAAAACCCCATCCTCCACATTCTTTTGAAAGAGCTAGAGCTTGCCACTTGATCAAAACCAAACCATTTTTTTCCTGACTAACAAACCATAAAAATTTATAACAAATCCTTCTAATTTTCTCTATAACATCATCAAGAATCCAAAAGTTAATCCAATATAGTGGGATAGCCTCTAATACAAATTTTACCAAATTAACTTTCCTCCCTTAGAAATCTATTGATGACTCGAGTTTTTAATATGAGTTCACATTTAGTAATTAACAAGTCCCAATCCTTTTTCTTCTACAGAAATGGCTATAGGAGAAACCCTAAATATTGGAAACCTTCTTCAAATGTAGATACAACATAACATATTTTTTGTATTTCCTTATCTTCCATACCTGCAGTTATTAAAGCCAATTTTCCATTACTTTCCTTCATGCCTGATGCCTGATAGAAAGTTTTAAGTATATCATGGAGCACTTCAAGTTCTTTGATTGATCCATCACATTAGATAATGATATCATCCACGAAGGAGACATGTGTTAAGACCAGCATAGACCAGCATAGTCACTTCCTAGTTCTCATATTGGGCGATCCTGGTTTCAGATAGAAAATTCATTTGATGTGCAGTCAAAGTCCTTGCTAATACCGCCTAATGCTTACAAGGAAATGTTGGAGATTTTTGTTTCCTTTCATTCTGATGATGAGTTCTGGTACTCCAATCCACCCAGTGAGTATATTGAGGAAAACAATTTGACTGGTACAGCTGGTAATGGTCCTTTTAGAGAAGTGGTGGTTGTTATTGATGGGATCCTTGTAGGCATTGTGTGGCCTTTTCCTGTGATTTACATTGGAGGGATTAATCCATTTTTCTGGCGCCCTGTTACTGGTATTGGGTCATTTTCTCTGCCCAGCTATGAGATTGAGGTCACACCCTTTGGGGAAATTGGTAGATGGAAAAAAGCACACGATCGGTATGGGCGTGGTCAATGCCATGGATGTTTGGTTTGTAAATTCTAATTCGCACCTGTGGTTTGATGAGTAGTCTGGCAGTACAATCAAAGGGAAATTGATTGGACACGAGGATCCCAGTATAGAGTAGAGTTGTCTGTTGTGTCAAAATACAAATGGTTGGATGGATCCTTTAACACATCTGCGAATAGGAGGATCTCTTCCTCAGGATCGGTAGAATCCTCTCATGGAATGCTCATTAGTCATACTTTGCAAGAATTCAAGTATGATAATTTAATAACTTTTAAAAGCATTGCTGGTGTAGAGATTTTGCAACAAGCAATAACAAAGAATCGGAAGGTTATTGTGGAGATATCCACAAGAATAGTATTATCTTCTAAATTTGATACCTTTTCCCCCTTGTATATAAATGATGCTGATGTGGAAGGAAATGGCACATATATGGTGATAAAAAATATATCAAATGCATTTAGTAAAGATGTATCCATCATTGCCACTTCTGGTAGTTTCTTCAGCTCTCTGAACAATACCCAAAATGCAGAGGGTTATATGATTATCAAGAAAAACCTAGTCCAAAGTGGGCTGGCAAGTACCCAAGACATGTACAATTATCGAAGCACTAAAGGTTTCTATTCTAGGGAATTTAGTGTAATAAACTACACATTTATTTATGACTCTACAATTAACTTCAGTGGAAACACAACCTAATCTTGTGAAAGACGATTTCTTTCTTCCAAGGTCATGCCACATGCAGATAAGGTTCATTTTCTTTAATTTTTTTATTCACATGAAAATGGTAATTTATTGTCACAATTTATAAACCAGTAACACTTTTCTTTATGACATTAAGCTACATTTCATCAATCGTATAATATGTTAACATCACTTTATTTCTATGAAAAATTTTAGGATGAGAAAGTTTGAATAATATTGGCCCTTAATATTTACATCTTTATGCTTTTTGCTTCTGAAATTGTTTGATATACTGAAATAATATAAGGGTTTTACGTTTGAATCATTTTTACATCAAAATTCAAGGGCATGACTCTTAGTGATGATAATACAAACCTATGGTAGAGTCCAACATGTACACAATGTTGGATTTTTTAACTTCGACTTGTCTGTTTATATGTAATTTGGCTACGTATAATTCCACTTGATGTTATTTTAGTTGTATGCACTCTTTCTATATACCCATGAGATACTTTGCATAATTGTGTATAGTGGCTTTTATGGTTGCAAGGTTTCCATTGGATTCTATCATGTATGCTAGTATGTGATTGGCATGTAATCAAACACATCAACCTCCCTATGTATCATGATCTTCGTAGAACCTATTGTTGAACTCTGTTGTCTTAACTGTAATATCCCTAGTTTTGACTTGGGTTGCATTAAAAGATACATGATGTGTATATTGTAATTAAACGTGGTGTGGAGCTAAAGGCAAAAGCCCCACCATCGATTTGGTTATGTTATGTTTCGGCAATTGGGATCATTGCCGATGGTATATCGTGTTATCTAGCACATAATAGTTTTGGCATTATGTAAATATGCACATTAATTAAAACGAACCTACAGCCAGCTACAACGGTGCAATGTTAATGAAAAGAGCATGATTTCCTAAGGTTAATGGGGGGGATTGTCTAACCCGTGGGAGCCATTGGGAGATTGCCATGTGTCGACCACCCATTTCAACTTCTGTTGTCTATTAGTTGGGCGCAGTTATTGCTGAGTAGTGGTGGGTGTGGTAATGCTGTCAGTACTTGCCCACGTGCCCATTCCACCACCAGACTCTTCCTTTTCACGTCGCTTGGATAGAGGGGCAACATTCCATTCTCTCCACTCTTCCACAAGCGGTTTCATCTTCTTCATCTCATGCAGGCAGTCAGAGGGTCTACTCTCAAATTTTGGTTGATTGTAGTCTATGCAAGTTTTCCCCTTCTTCACGCAGGGAGTATTGTTTTACCTCATGCATAGGTCAAGGGTGTGTTCTCCTGTGACGAGCTTAAAGAGCGGCCTGAGAGGCACGATTTTGGCTGGGTAAGTTTTCCTCTGCCGATTTGTGGTCTACGTAGGTGTTTACCCCTTTCAATGATGCGAGTTTGGCTCCTTCCCCATTTGCGAACTGTGTAACGTCGCTGTTGTTTTATTGTACGATTGGGCTATTGTTCTTCGCCTGGATTTGGGTTGCAGTGCGTACAATTATCTTTTGGGGTTTCTACTGAGTTGTTTTGGCCACGCTAGGGCCAAGAACAACTCTAAGTTGCCTTGCTTGGCTTGAGCTGCGTTCACCATTTTGGGTTGTCACCCTGTTTCGTTTGGTTTTCTTCACAGAGCTATGAAATGATTGTTTTACTGCGGGTATGCAATGGTTGGTCTTCGGACTCTGTTGAGTGGGATTGAAGGCTAGGTATGCTTGAGAAACCTGGGTTTGGGAGCCACACAAGGAGATTTAGATGGCTAGCTTTCTTCTCCACAACCTTGGAAGAGCACTGGCAAGGGAAGTCAGGGCCTGAGGGACTATGAAGCAGAGAAGGGACTGATTCCTAGTGTCGGGTGTGTGTGGATGTCTTAGAAGTTAGGATAGCTCTAGTGTAGGCATCCTTGGCTCTTCCATGAGGACACCAGTTTAGCATTCAACCTCTCCTAGCTCCTTCACAGCCTGATAAACCCAACTATGTTGACTTGGCTGTATTGTGTATCATTGGCTATGTGTAAGCCTGCTTAGTCCCTTATTCCTTGGGGAATCATGCCCAGCTCAAGGGTGGCAGTATTACTGAGAGATTGATGAGCACGTTGGCCTAAGGTTTGGAGGAACGTTGCAATGACGTAGTTGGTTGCGGGATGAGTTCTTAAAAGATGAGTATTCTTGTCCATTTTACTTCTGCAATTACATTTACTATTTCATGCATAATTGTTAGTTGCTCTGACCATCGATGCCGCAGTTGTTAGTTGCTCCGATCGTCGACAAGATTATGGCCATGGAAACCATAGAGAGTTTGTTGGCCACTGTTGCAGCTGCCTAAAGAACTAGCTGCCCAATGTATTGTTGATCCGATCGCCAATATGGTGATGCGGTAGTGCTTATCGGTCTCGATCATCGATAACAGTCTTTGGGAGCACCGATAAAGTTTAGAATCCTAGACAACTATGGACCTGACGCGTCGGAGAAAATTAGACAAATAGACCGTCAATGAGCAACGGAGAAAACCAGCTGTGTTGATCGCCAAAGTGTTGAAAATTTAGTTGGAAAAAGATCTTATTGGGAAAAATAAATTTTGGGTTTTTCCAAAGGGATTTCTCCGTGATTTTGAATTGTTTCTCAGTAGTCTTTTAGTAGTTTCAGGGCTGAAAAGGAGAAAGAATTCTAGGTAGTTGAAGTTAGCAATTCAGACCAAAATACTGTTGTGTGTTTTGCCTAAATTTAATGAAAATCATCATTTTAGAAGTGGTGTGGTTTTCACACCCGAGGTCAGAATGAAGCATGGGGATAGGCGTTGGAAATATTATCCAGTAGGGAACAAGGAGGAATCACCTAAGTTTGAATGCGGAGCTGCAAATTACTAGTGATTGTTTGAAAAGAAAATGTGTTGCTATCAATATGGACAAATCCGGGAATTGCATGCCTAGATGTAGCAAGACCATGAAGTCAAACTAGTTGTTGTGTGGAAGAGGAGTTCCATGAAAAGATGAGGGACTTGAAAAAAAAAATTCCTTAAACCCTGTCTTGCTAATTATAATTACATTTTATAAGTTTCGTACGTGAAATGTATGAGGATATGCCTTGCATGCATAGGATATTACATGTTGGTAAGAGTAGTGAGAATTATACATTTATAATGAACCACTAATGGTAATTAATGCATCAGTGCTAGCATTAGTGGGAAAACCAACGACAACATGGACATGGCTGAATATGTTGCCGATGCTGACGAATGTGACCAGCAACCCTATGGAGAAGGGGATAAGGCAACAAGTCCAGAATCAAAAGTTGGTGAGAGAATTTTGCAATCTCCTGCAAGAGACCAACCAAACTAGTAATGTCAAGGGTGTAAATAGGATCCATGCAGGTAATGGTTTAATTATAACAATTGCATGGAGTGGTAAAAGCAAGAGGTCTTATACCATGTGGGTATTTGAAATTTATACTACATTCATACATAAATGTATCATGCCTGTATATGTTGTTATGAGCTTAGTATCCCAAAGAAAGTAAGTACTGATGGTCTTGGTTATAGTAATGCATCATATATGAAATAGTCATGGTTAGGCCATGCGTGGTATGTTTGAATACATAGCATTCTTGAATCAATGCAAGGTAGCATTGAGTGGATATACATTAAAAGATTTCATAAATATTGTGGTTATGCATTGAATAGATGCATATGAAAAGTATGAGTGAATGTTGTAGATATGCATACATAATTATGGGTGCAAGTGTTGTGATGCATTGCATGAATGCATCAAGATAGTGCATGTGTCATTATGAATAACTAATGGCCGAAATGATGAATTGATGATAATTCTGGAACCATTTCAAGAGCTATTATGGATGCAAGATAGTAAGTGCATGAAGAGGGTAGTCATGATCGATTAGCTGCCAGAAATGCTCTATGGAAGGGAAAGGTGGTACAAATGATGCGCTTGTGAAGTAAGGAGTCTCTAAACATTTCATTTAGATTGCATAAATGATGTGACCATACCTTGCAATTTTAGTTTGATAATGATTCGCGTGAAGTAAAATGAGTTTTGGTAACGCTGATGTGATTAACAGCTGAAAGTACTTGAATTCTATAATTCTAAAAATGCTTCAGTGATTGTTGCAGCAATGAAAAAAGTTATATGCATCAAGACTTACCAAGTGTTTGGCTGATTGAAATTCATATTTCAGGTAGATTATTTGGGGCATGGAAAAGTAGGTAAGACCATGAAAAAGACTGGAATCTACCATGCGAAAGAGCCAAACCTCATGAGACTCTCATGGTTGTGAAAATAGTCAGAATGAGTTGTCAATTTGAATTTGTAAATTTCAGATTTGAGAAATTACTGACAACTACTAATCACTATTGGCTTGCATAGAATTGTGTCAGGAGGACGTGTTGTAAGTGGATGTTCATGTGATGCTAGTAAGTATAAAATTATAATGGGAATAGTGGTGCTACTTACAAGAGACCAAATGAGGATCACCTCATTGCTAAGCAAATCAATTTCAGTAGTAGACAGAGTTGTAAATTCCTATTGAATTTAATTACTAATGTCATTGCTTGGTTATGGAACAATCAATTTGGATTGTATTATCAGATAATGATTGACTATTTGGTTACTTAATGAATGTGCCAGGGGTACACATTATAGGAAGACCATGTGTGATGGCCTGAAGGAGCCAAACTTTATGGGGAGGTTTTCCCCTATCTTGGAAATGGGTTTCGAGTGAAACTCCATTGGACATTTTGGAAATGTCTCATCTGCACTACATGTTTGGTAAGAAACATGAGTGATATGGTATAGATTATGTCGGTAAGACATGTGTGGATATGAAATGTAAAAAGGAGTTGGGATGGAAAATCGAGGGACTATCAACTCAGAGAAGGGAGCCCCCATTCCTCCCTAACGAAGGAATACTTCCTCGGCAAATGGATAAGTATTCTGTGACCCTAGGTAAGAATATGCATGTCAAATTGTTAAATTCAATATGCAGAGCATGTTTTGATTTTATTTCCATTATGGCAGATTGCTTGAGTATGAATAGGGCCTACATGGTAGACATTGAAAGGAGTGCACACTTTGTTAATGTTGGATCATGAAAGGGTTTTCAATATTGATTACACCCTAGGGAGAGGACACACTCTCGGTGTCTCAATACTTGATAGTGAATGATGTGAAATGTGATTACAGTTTTAGAGCAATAATGTTGATGAGTTTGCTTATATTGCTTGTGTTGTCAGGCTAAACAGATGCAGCTTAGTGTTGCACACTAAATGGACAATGGCTTAGGCTCATCCTCCCTTCTACTAAAGAGCACAGAGAAGGAGACATTCCCGAGGGACTGAAGAGCATAGAAGGAAGTGGTTTCTTATGTTGTATGGGGTAGTGGAATTGGAGCTCACTGCTGGAAATGAAACCTAGAAATGGTAATGGTAAAGTTACAAGCCCAGTCGGCGTGAAGGTGTACTGGCTGGATGGTATGATAAACCCAACTGTACGTTGGATTGACTATGTAATTATTTGATGTTGTGAAAATTGTGGAAATTGTGGTTCGCTGGACATTAATTAATTGATTCTGTGGAAATTATGGGAATGTTACAGTGTTGGCTTGACTACCTGTATTCTGATAAACCCAACTGTCAGCTGGCTTGGTTGAGTAGCTTCATAAACCCTGAGTGTATTGGCATGATTGGCTACAGCCTTATAAACCCAATTGTATATTTTCTTGGCTGGACGGCTTGATAAACCCAACTATAGGTTGGCTTGACTGTGCTTGATATATATAAAAGGATGTTGTGAAGTAGCCTATGTGCTGACCTAACATCCAAGTCCATAGGAAATCCCAAGGCTTGCAAAGCGAAGCAGGATCCTATGGACCAAAGAGGAAACG
>LPNX011228267.1:509020-535394 GCA_001517045.1 Pseudotsuga menziesii | reverse complement strand
TCCAAATGAAGTGGCTGCATTCATGGGGTTTGCATCCCGAGTTCCAGCCCGCTGCTACCTGTGGAGTGCTGGCTAGCTATCGCTTATCTGCTTCTAGCAATTCCGAACTGCATATATACATGGCGTTACAGGTAAGACATCGACTTTCACTCATTCTATAGCGTCTTGACCACTTTGGAGGTTATTCTACTGCTTTAACCATTTTTTTTGCAAATGCGGACAATTGTCCCTTATATATAGCATGAACTGACTTGTTCTTTACCTGCATGTGTAAACGACGGGTTTCTTTTTGCTCTGTCATGTTTTAAACAGTTCATGCAGTGCAATTTGTCATGTTTTATACAATTCACCCACTGCAATTCGAATCGGGACATATTTTAATGCCTTGAAAAGCCGCTCGTGAGATTTTCGTCGATATGGCCTGGTAATATCTCAGTAGCTGTTTCACAGGGTATTTTAATATGTGCAGGGGTCCAATGGCAGTGATTTTGTATCTCAACAAGAAATCAATTAGGACACTTCAACGAAGTAAATTTGGAATGTTTTTGTGATAATATGTCATCAGTGTGTCATTCCTTCTGCATCATGGTTTTAACTATCGCCATTAGATTTTGTTCTTCCCACGAGAACACACTGTTCAAGGGGTTTAGGACTCATGTATGTTGGTCTGCCTTTTAACGACTAGATAGCAGTGCGAGCCTGTAGAAACTTGACGTCGGATTTACAGAAATGAAAAAACAATGGGAAACCACTTACGACAAGCGCTACTGGAGAGCTGGGGCTCTGCACAAAGGGGAGACACCTGCACCCATGCCTGTTGCTCCTCTTTCATCGGAGCATTCCGATTCTGAGAACTCTTGTGAGGACTCTGATTGTAAGCACTCTGACTGTGAGGAATCTGAATGTGTATGCGAATCTTTATTTCAGTCCAATAAAGACTAGTATCTGGATCCAGTAAAGATTGTGGAGGTCGGTTTTTCAACAAACTAAACCTATTTTCGTCTCTGGTGTTTCTTGATTTCATTTCTACATGTAAATTCTGTGAAATGCATAACTTACTCTGAGAAACAGAGTTTGAAACAGCATGAAACTCACAACTGTACATGTTGTTAATCATCTTGCAGGTGCTTTTGGAGGTGGTAGGTATCAGAAACATACCTAAGGACCACAGAGGTACTCTATTTGTGAGATTTTACCGGAATAACTGTCTTGGAAAGCAAGCAAATAAAGTAGAAATAACCTCTGAATCGCAATCCAAACTAATCGCTTCCTTCCAGTGTAAAGCCAGTGGGGATTTCATCTTTGAGCTCAGAACTCAATCTTCTCGCACAGTCAAAAGAGGTAGCAAATGTCTGGGCCAAGTATCGATTCCAGTGCAGAAAATATTGGATTCACCAACCTTATCAGTAGAGAACTGGTTTACATAGTCAAGCAATCGGCATCCAGATGATTCCGATCCTATCAGTTTGCACATAGCAGTTTCTGTAACTCCTCCCACAACTGCTCATTTGCTCTGGTCTGTTAGGCCACATTGGTTTGAAAGGAAACTCGAATTTCTGGAGTATATCCGAAGAATTAAGGGATCAGAGAAGGTGACGAGATTTTTGGACCATGATCATAAAGATGTTTTCACTGTTAAATCAAGGTAAAGCTTCGCAACCTAGAAATCTCTGCACCTGCTTGCTTTCAAGGTCAAAGCTTATAACAGTAATTTGTTTTGTTTTCCTCTGCCTTGCAGAACAACGGCGAAACCATTTACGAGCTCAACGCGGAAGTAAACGAAGTGTCCCTGATAGGATTCGAAGGTCGGGCTGCAGCACGGTCCACGCGGCAGCGGCAGGAGGCATGAGCCCAGATGGCAATAAAATATAATTTTGATTTTTTTAATTTTATCATTATGATGTCATTTTTCCACATGTCAACTCAAATCCAGATAACAAATCCCAATGCTGACATCATCTCTGATCCACCAATCAGCTGTTTAGAAAAATAGCTATTTAACAAAATTAAAAAAAAAAATTTGCAACCCCTAAGTCATACTTTTGCAAAACAGCTTTAATTCTTTAAAACTGCATCAAAACAGGGCAACTAATACCCAAAGTCAACAGGGTTTGAAATCGATCGATTACAATATACCTACGCGGCAGGTATAATAACTAACTAACTTTCATTATTATTTTTGGGCAAATTTTTCATTACATTAAATTATGTTAAATTATTTTTAAATAATATTTAAAAAAATTTCATTACATTAAATTATGTTAAATTATTTTTAAATAATATTTAAAAAGTTCAGTAAAAATTTATATTAAACTAATTTTAAATAACATTAAAGCTTTTATATATATATATTTGAAATTTGAAATTTAAGAAAAAATTAAAATATTTTATTTCTAAAATTATTAATAAAGAACTTTTCTTTATTTAAAAAATTAGCAATCTTTTATTGTTCAAATAGAATCATTAATTTCATATACATTTCCAACATTTTCTATCATGTGAAAACTCTTCAAAAACTTTTCCTAAACCATGTTCCATAATATTTCATCCGAACATTATTTTAACGAAAATGTTAAAAGCTTTGTAAAACATAACAAAATACTTGCCTTTAAATATCTCTATAAATTCATGTAACTCTGCATTTAAAAAATATATATCTTTTACATCTCAAAAACTTTCCATAGCATTTGTCTAACTTTTGATAAAACTTTTTTCATGTATTAGATAAATCTTTTACATAAAGGGATCATGAAAAACTCATGTAAGTGTATTGTTCATATTGTCAAATATATACCACGTTCCTTCAATCATATCAGCTCCATATCTTGCTTGTTCATCTGCTAGTTGATTTCTTTCTTAGTAAACATGATTGATGCCCATATTTCTCATGCTTTCATAAAGTCTTGGGAGAGTCTCTCCTAGTAAAGAGATCAACTGCATATGATGAATCCTAGTTTGACCTTCGATCCATTTTATGATAATCTCCGAGTCCTAAAAAAATATGGGCTTTTTGCAAACCTTTTTCCTTATCTAGGCATAGAAATAGCCTTAACACACTTAATTCCACAAATTTATTTGAGTCGGTTCCTAGCCCAACTTTGAAGGTGAACCAATGAATTTCATATATGTATATGATTTCTCAAGCTCCACATCTCTTTGGATCACCATTTGTTGCTCCGTCAAAATATCCCCATGATCTATTTTGGTCAATAACTTACTCCATTATTTGTCGAATCTTTATCTTCTCAGTATCATGTGGATAATAAGTGAGGATTCCAAGACTTTGCATTTCACATTTTATAGGGTGAACAAAAATATCTTCAAAGCATATATAATTTTTAGCAAGCCATATGCCCCAAGAAACGATCAGAGGGAGAGATCTCTGATCTCTCAAATCATTATTTGTAACCCATTTTTTAAGACATTATTTCATAGAATCTCCTTTCCACAAGTCTTATTTTTTAAGTTTCAATTATATTTCAAACCAAACTTTTCTAGTATAACCACAATTTGCTGCTATATGGAAATTTGTTTCATTCTCATTTTGACACAGATAACATCTACCTGGTTCTCCGTGACCTTTTCTATTCAGAACAACCTTGGGTAAAGCCTTATTGTATAGGAGGAACAACATAAAAACTATTGTTTTCATAGGACATTTGAGTTGCCAAACAACTTTCCACCACCACTTTATCTCCCGATTCACCAAACCTTGTATTAAGAAATTGTAACCTTATTTTGGAGTGTATATACCTTTTGTGGAGAAATACCAAATGTCCATATTTCCACTTATCCTAACATTGCTCTTTTTTAATTTTTTATGAAATCATACCAAATTAATATGTCATTTCTAGTCATACGTACATCATCCGTTGAAAGCCACCCTTGACTCCTGTACGTAGAAGCACCTTAAACTGCAATATCATTTAAGAACTAGAAACCTCTATTACATAAAACCTCGATCATATGAACATGTAATGTGTATCTTATACTGCATCCCATGCATGGATAGTCTCCAAGTCACACCGATAAACCATTTCCCACCTTCCATGACAAGCCATAACCAATAATATCCTTTAACAAGCTGCACATCCATTCCAAAAGTGATTGAGGGAATATATATTTTTGAACAACAATTTTTACCCATAACCCTTCACCAGTTATCAATCTCCATATGTCTTTTGCATCCAAATCTTTCTAGAACAGAGAAGGGATCTTAAAACCCCATCCTCCACATTCTTTTGAAAGAGCTAGAGCTTGCCACTTGATCAAAACCATACCATTTTTTTCCTAACTAACAAACCATAAAAATTTCTAGCAAAGCCTTCTAATTTTCTCTATAACATCATCTAGGATCCAATTTAGTTAATCCAATATAGTGGGATAGCCTCTAATACAAATTTTACCAAATTAACTTTCCTCCCTTAGAAAGCTATCGATGACTCGAGTTTTTAATATGAGTTCACATTTAGTAATTAACAAGTCCCAATCATTTTTCTTCTACAGAAATGGCTATAGGAGAACCCCTAAATATTGGAAACCTTCTTCAAATGTAGATACAATATAACATATTTTTTGTATTTCCCTATCTTCCATACATGTAGTTATTAAAGTCGATTTTCCATTACTTTCCTTCATGCCTGATGCCTAATAGAAAGTTTTAAGTATATCATGCAACACTTCAAGTTCTTTGATTGATCCATCACAGTAGATAATGATATCATCCACGAAGGAGACATGTGTTAAGACCAGCATAGATCCAAATCCTAGGCTCTATCAAGCACCCGGAGGGATCAAATCTTTGGAGGTGAAAACCTCTTTAAGTATTGCACTCAAATATCAACTTTGGTGTGACTGGAACCAAAAGACACATCATTTTATTAATATTTTTATTATTAATTTATTTAAAACTATTTATGGCCCACATATAATATTTTTTATTATTTTTTATTTTGTTAAGAAATAACATTACAACATCTCCCCCAATACATGGTTTTAAAACCATGTGCAAGGCCCTCCTAAAACCAGGGGTTTTTGAGGAGGCCTTGCACGTGGTCTTAAAACCATTTGCAACGACCTCCTAAACCATGTACAACAAAACCATGGGTTGTTTAGGAGGCCTTGCACATGGTTTTAAAACCATTTGCAAGGCCGCCCTAAACCATGTACAATAAAACCATGGGTTGTTTAGGAGGCCTTCCACATGGGTTTAAAAGCATGTGCATGACCAACATTTTTTTTTTGCGGATAATTCAATTTTTTTATTTTTTATTATTTTGTTACGTAAGAAATTACAACATCTGCCCCATATTGTGTTGTTTTTCTACCGACATTTTTTGTGGCAGATAATTAATTTTATTGTTTTTTATTGTTTTGTTAGATAGGAACATTACAACATCTCCATATTAGGTTGTTTTTGTGGATGACATTTATTTTGGAGGATAATTAAATTTTTTATTTTTTATGGATGACATTTACAAGAGAAACATTACATAACTTTACATAATGTTACATAACGTTACAAGATTTCTCCCATACTGGGATGTAGAGCACCTCTTGGCGCAATGATTAGATTACCATAATGTATAATTGATATTGCCCTTTTTTCATTAGCGTCAATAATGTCTTTGCCCAGTCCTTCAACAACAATAAGAAATAGTAGTGGAGCTAGTGGACATCCTTGACAAATTCCCCTGCTAGGATGGAAGAAACTAGATGCTGACCCATTTATGAGAATAAAAAAAAAATACTGAAGCAAGGAAACCCATCACCCATGAGATGAATGAAACATCAAACCCCATACGTAAAAGCACTACCCTAAGGTACATCCAACTAACTCTGTCACATGCTTTTGACAAGTTGATTTTGATCTCCACCACTCTAGTCTTTTTTTCTTTAAATATGCATACCTTCCTGAACTTCCCTTGAACATTGAACTTGTAATCATTCAATTGTTAAAATTGCAATTTTTATTCAAAAAATACAGTTCCTTAAATTATAATCTCCCAAACTATATTTTTTGTTAGTTAAAATAATAATTTATGGATGAAAAAAATGGAACATATATCTTAGGGAATCAAAATACTCTTATGGGTTATTCTTTACTTATAACTCAATTCAAATGTATATAAAAACATGTTTTTCTTTTTGGATGGAAGGGTTGTTCTCTATTTATAATTCAATGTGAGCAAATATAATTTACAATTCGAAAATTAAAAATTTATGTTATATATCAAGTCTCAAAAAAAGAAGAAAAACACATATATAGATTAGAAAGAGTAATCCACGCTTTAATAATGAAGAAAAGAGATGAATAACAAGCATGTTTGAGGGGGAAACCTCCTTATACAATGAACTAAGAACACAAGATAAGACAAGTAGAGATAATACAAATGAAAAGAGGTACAATTACAACTAATGGACCCAAGTCAACATAACTAATACAATATACTAACTTAAAATCACCACTAATATACACAAACCAACAAAATCACCACTTGTCATTCCATTCAAAATTCTCATATTTTTTAGTAATTTTTCCATTGGTGTATTGATTGTTGCATACCCCCTTATGAACTTTATGAAGTATCCTATCTGGCCCAAACTGGCCCTCGGCTGCTTTACCGTCATTGATTCTGGTAGGTTGACAACGATTGCTACCTTTGCTGGGTTGACCAACATGCCTTCCTTGCATACAATTTGTCCCAATAAGACTCAAAATGGTGCACAAAGTATACTTTTCTTTAGATTCAGTGAGATTTTATGTTGTCGACATATTTCCAGCATCAATCAGAGGTTTGTGGTATGGTAGTTTACCAAGCCATAGATGGTCCAATCATCCATATAGACTGCTAAGAACTTATGAATGAATTATTTGAATGCAGACACAACCAACCTTGAAAATATCATAGTGGCATTGTATAGACCGAATGGCATTACCGTGTACTGAAAAAATCCCCATTCAGTTACAAAGGTTGTTTTTTATCGATATTCCTTTGAAATCCTTCTGTGGTTAGATTATGAAAATCCATCTATAAATGAGTAGATTTCCTGTCCTCCTACCCCTTCCAGTACTTTTTCGGTAAATGGCATGGGAAATGGATCATGAAGACTTGCGTCATTCAACTTCCTCATATCGATGTAGATTCATATTTCACTGATGTTTTTATCTTGAAAAACCATCAGGTTGATCCATTTTGATTCTTCGACATGTTCAATAATCCTTGCATCCATAATCCACTCTAGTTCGGCCTTAACATGTTCTTTTTATCTCTGATTCAGTCTATATGGCCATTTCTTTACTGGATTCACATCAAGTTTCATAGGGATCTTCATTTAACCCAAGTCCCTTGAAATTCCTTTCATCTCGAAAAAAATTGTTGGAAACATCACCTAAAAATCATGTAGTAAGTCAGTGACCTTCCCCATTGTTGAATCATCGTAGTAGTCTCCTATATTTTCAAACTTTGGGTTTTCCACTGTCCCAATGTTGACCTTCTTTATCTTCAGTGGCTATTTGAATCTGTTGAAAGGTATCTCTAGTGCTTCATTCTCACAACTTCCTTTCAACTCTGGTACAAAGACAGTTCTCAGATCCTCCTCATTATTAGGTTCTCCCACCACATTGTAACACTCCATCATCATTTATGGTGTCAATATCCATTGTAATCCTGTTGATTTCTCAGTTGGAGTTATCTCTAGTACTTTGTTGTGAATGTCCTACAACGCATTATGGATGAACAAATTTTCATCTATGAAACTGAAAGTATGGTTGGAGTGACAGTTAGTTCTTCCCATGTTGTTGTTTCCCATTGTAGTTATGTGGATCCATGCCAAATTCTTGGTGTTTCATTGAGCATATGAATGAATGCATGAACACATTCATCCTTTGGCCTTGTTTTCCATTTTGTTTGACATATTATCAAGTGATCTCTCAGATCACTTATTCCATCGTATTTCTTCCCTTTGTAGCATTCCTCCTCCCTAAATCATTCTTCCATGTGTCACCCACATGTTTTCGAGTTTGCTATTGATGTCTTGTGCGTAGCTCACCATCTTATTGGGGTATCCTTAAGTGCTTCGTCTAGTGCCAACAAACATTCTGGTTCTGATACTCTATCTTTGAATTCACTGATGAATTTCATCAATATAGGTAATCCTTCATATGTCAGCAGGTCATATACTTCTCTCTCTACCCATCTCAGTGACTGAGTTATGTGTGAACATTTTCTGATTGATACTTCATGTAACCGATGTTGCCAATTTTCTAGTGCGTCATCAGAGTCTCAAGACGCAGAGCTGATACTGCGTCATCCCAAATCCCCATCAACAATAGGATTGGTAATTAGGGGAGTTTTGAGGTAAAAAATGGGCCTCAAAACAAAAATAGTGTACCATTAAAATTCACTTTATAATAACCAATAGGATTGAAGATGATGATGTCAACCATAAGGGTAAAATTTGTAAAACAATATGGAGGGAAAATAAACTACTCTGTCTTAATGTATTTTTTTCATCTCTCCTTATTGGTTCACCCAAATTTATAGTTTTAGGACTCATTGGATGCGGAATTTAATTATGAATCCAACCCATACCAACACTGCATACTTATGAGGTACCCACGACACCCAAAAAAGAAAATTTCAATAAAAAAATGTTTTTTTATTGAAATTTTCTTTATTTTTTATTGAAATTTTCTTTTTTGGGTGTCGTGGATACCTCAAAAGTATGCAGTGTGGGTATGGGTTGGATGTGGAATTAAATTCTACATCCAACGAGTCCCCTAACTCGAAATTTGGGTGAAGCGATAAGAAGATATGCCAAAAATACGATAAGGAAAAGTAGTTTTTCTTTTTTCTCTCCAAAATTTAGAAATTTTATTTTATTATTATAACTCTTATTATATTATTTCCCTTGCGAGGCCCATTTTAGTCTTTAGAACTCCCCTAATGCAATCCCTCCACCTCGACAGGTAGATGAGGGACTCGACCAATCAACAAAACTTTGACCTGATTTGCCAATCAAAGTTGTACTGGTGACCAGACTAGCTTTGGATTCCCCATCATTTTCCATGTATTTTTGGTTAGGATGCTCACGTCTAATCCTAGATCCAAGATGATGGAATTTACCTTGTATTATCCAATTTTGGAATTCATTCTCATTTCTCTTCATCTTTTCCTCTTTTGGAGCCAGTTGAGTGGTCAATCTTGTCATCCTTCTTCTTGATGATACAAGATATTTTCTATTTGTGCTAATGCATCACCATCCTTAGCTAATGTGAGACAACTTTCTAGGAAATTTATCAGGGTACTTACCTTCCTATGTGATCTTGGTGAACTTGTCGAATCAAAACTTAGTGTCATTTCATAGATGAGTAACTTACCATTATCTTGAATCAATGCGTCTTTTGCTTCAAAGAATGTTTATTTTTTTTGCTTCCATATCAAATTGTACTTTTTTTTTCTTTTTTTCTTTTTTCTTTTTTTTATGAGCTATAGGTCGAAAATTTGGAAGTGGCCTATCTTCTCCTATCATAGATCCTCCTCTTGTCACTACAATAACATTCGTTGGTCTATTTCTTAGCTCAGTCGATATATTCTCCATGTTTGGACCAAAATTTTTATTCTGATTTATATTCTGGTTTGGTTTTTGTCCTGGTGCATTGTTAGCTTTCCATTTCACAATTAGCTGCAGACAGTGTTCAACAGTGTGATCAGTTGCGCAAAAATAAGTACACTTGGATTGTAAATTTAGACAATCCCTCTGATAATGTCCTACTACTCCACAATTGTAACAGGTTATCGATCCTCGACATCGACCAAAAGTTTCTCCTCAACCAAAGCCTCCATTGCGTCCTCCTCAAAATTGTCCTATGAATCCTCCTTACTACTAGTATAGTGGATGGTTGTATCGTGGTTGATTGAATTGTTGTTGTGGTTGTGGTTGATTATATTGTGGTTGTAGTTGAGTGTATTGCAACTATGATTGATTATATTGTGAATGAGGTTGAGGTTTCTCTGCTGGTCATTGATCTTATCCTTTCATAAAGTATGTGTCCATAGGCCTCTCTTGGAGTAAATCATAAGCTTGACAATATTTTTATTTCTGACCTACTAACCGATAGAAATTACATAAAATATTAGCTAGCTTCGACACAATATTTTGTAATTGTACAAATTATTTTGACTGGTGTCCTTTTGTTTGACAAATTCGGCACTAGGGTATTCCTCCTTGATTTAGTGGATGCAACTCCCCTCACTGCAAATATTCCCAAAAATCAGGACATTGATCCTTGTGATGTCCTTCAATCTAAAATCAACTACACCATATCTCTTCACATACCTCTTTCCCCTTCTTAATGTCTTGCAGTTGGATGGTATGGTTCACTAGTTGTGATTGGATCTAGCTCGTGCCAATCCCTGTTTCCCTTAGTTTTATGGTGTCACCCACAATTCTTGGTTTTCTATAGGTGTTTGTCGATATGTTTCTCTTATTACTATGCTGGCACATAAGACAACCCTGCAAAGAACTTGTGTTTTTTCCTCCCAAGTTAGGCGTGGTGAATGGATTTTTAGGTACACTACAGATTTGGGTTAGTTCTTCCTCAACTTCAGGGGTAGTCTGGTCATTTCCTTCGTCACTGTAGGGTCTCTTAGTCACCTTATGGTCCAGTTTCATAGTTCTCTGTTTCGATCGCACTAGGGCTCACTTCCTCAGTCCTTCTCCTGTTCTCTGACTAGAACCTCACCCCACTTTGTAGGTGACCAAGCTCTTCCTCAACTTCCTTCATAGTGTCTTTGTGACTCACATCCATCTACCCCACATTATTCCCTCAAACCCACATCTTCGAGGAACCCATAGCCTCTACACACCAATTATTTAATCATTAGAACTCATTTTTACTATCCCATTTTCACAAATGAGCATCTTGATCCATAGTTGTAATGACAATAGATATCTCCCTATGGGTCCTTTAAAAAATTTTGTTTTTGTGTCACTGTAGGATTTGATTGTGTTGACAACGAACTTGATGATATATCGTTTTAAAATGTTGTCTATCCATAAATCGACATCCCTTGAAGCTTTGTTGTTGACCCTACACAAATGATGGATTAGTTCTGGAGTTCAATACTTAGGCTCGCCTCCTTGGAAATTCCTCTTTTGAAAAGTGAGTTGATCCAACCATTCATACAATACGATCATGAATTCACAAAAAAATATGTCGTGGATGTAAGAATATATGTACTTCTCTAACCATTCCTTTGTCGACCATCTCGAGTTATGATTTCTTCTTCAACAAACTCTTGGGTCTTCTTATCAAAGCAATCATGATTTCCAATTTCGTCGAATGCCACAACATGTCCTCTCCTTTTTCACACTATGGTTCCAGAAATGGAACCATTTTTGGACACACATCTCTGTCGACAAGTGTTCACTCTGCACTGCTATCAACAAACCTTGACACAAATTCCCTAGTATTAACAGACTTAACCATATCTATGTAACGATATGCATTAAACCATTGTCGTACAACTATCACATTGAAGTAAAAATATAACAACATAAACATTGCACAATCATTCTTGTCTCATACATCGCATAAAAGAAACTACAAGACAAGAAGATTAATTCCATGCTGAACATCATAAGAGAGGCCATCGAGATGGTTAAAAACCCTAATTACCTAAACAGAGATGGTGGTCTTTCTATTATCTCATCCTGGTTGCCTAACCTAACCAAACTAAATAAGAATTGATAATAACCTAAATTAACTAACCAAACTAAATAAGAATTGAAAATAACCTAAATTAACTAAATTTCAAAGGTTAAACTCAAGATTAAACATAAAATAATTAAAAAAACTTTACTAAAAATATTAATTAATTGATTATAAAAATTAGTTTAATTTTTTTAATTATAATCAAAATAAAATTATAATTATAATCATAACTTAAACTAAAAGATATCCTAAAGCTTATTTTAAAGTTATATTTATATAAATAATTAATAATCTATATAATGTATTAATATTATTAAAATTAATAATTAACTTAATAATCAATTCTAAATTAAATTAATAAAATAAATTAAAAATAAACTAAAATTAATTAACTATTTCTTAAAAACTAACATTAATAAACGACTATTAATAAAACTAATATCTAACCCTTATAGTCCAAACTTACCATGAGAAACTACTTTCTAGCTCTTATAATTAACAATAGTAATAATTAACCTTTTGATTAATTAGGGTCACAAATAAAAATTTAAAAAATTTAAATATTTTAAAATAATAAAAAATTATAAAATATTAAAATGATGAAATAAAAACCCTAATAAACTATCAACAAACCAAACCTAGTCGGCACCTCTTAAGTAGGTTGTTTCTGTATTAATGTACCAATGCAAGATGAACAATCTCCCCATGCATCGCTATGTCCTGAAGATGAGCCACGGCTGGTTCGAAACGTCGACATTAACTTCTCTCACTGCAGATTCTCCATCAGATGCCATGAATCCTTAGAATCTCAACAAACCTCATATAATGTTGATTAACACAAGATACTTCATTACAGTGCAAATCTTTCTAATGATCCTCACACTTGATTCTTTTCTGCCTCAAGGATTACAATACCATGTCTCTTTATATGCTAACTTGGTTGTTACAAAATGGAGCAATTGATCAAATACTAACTAATTTGACCAGAAATTCCTAGTTTGTCGACTTCTTTATCCTTCATGGTTGGTCATTTTCTCTTGTCAATGAGCTCTTCATCACTGGCAGTACCGCACTTGGTGTGCTCTAGACCTATGCCAACACTTCCTTAGAAAATTTGTGTTAGTATTTTTTGATGATATACTAATCTATAGCAAGTCTTGGGAAGAACATGTTAAACATGTTGACAAGGTGCTACAACTACTCAAGGAGAAACAACTATATGCAAAACCTTTCGAATGTTTCTTTGGGGTAAAGGAGGTAGACTATTTGGGTCATATTATATCTCATGAAGGTGTCCACATAGACCCTAGCAAAATTAAAACCACGATGGACTGGATGATTTGCAAAACCTTGAAGAATCTTAGAGGATTCTTAGGTTTGACAGGGTACTACCGCAAGTTTGTTCAAAACTATGGAAGAATAGCAATACCTTTAACCACATTATTAAAGAAGAAATCATTTTCATGGACTCTAGAGAAAACTCAAACATTTGAGAAACTTAAAGAGGCAATGTACAAAGCTCATGTTTTGACCACATCAGACTTCACAAAAACCTTCATTGGGGAATGTGATGCCTCAAGAAATAGAATCGGTGTTGTTCTAATGCAAGAAGGATGGCCTCTTTCTTTTGAAAGTTAACTAGTCAAGGGAAAGAACTTATATAAACCCATTTATGAGAAGGAAATTATGTCAATACTATAGGCACCTAAGAAATGACATCTTTACCTAATAGGTAGGAATTTCATTGTCAAAATCGATCATGATAGTCTTAAATACTTCTTGGAATAGAGACTATATTCAAAAGAGAATAAACAATGGGTAACCAAGATTATAGGATATGAATTTGAAATAATCTATAAAAAGGGGAACTAGAATGTGGTGGCAGATGCGCTCTCCAAAAAAGATGAGAATGTTCAAGCATTACTTTGTGTGATTTTGATTATACAACCCAATTGGGTAGAAGTAGTAAGGAAAGAATGGAAAACTCACTTATCTATCTTAACACTCATTCAAAATATACAAAGGGATGCCAGTGTATCAGATAGTTTTGTGTCGAAAAATGATTCACTGTGGTATAAGGATCACTTATATATATGTAAGAAATCCCAACTCAAACAAAAAGCCTTTTTGGAATTACACACCTCTACTATAGGTGGGCACTTAGGATTCCAAGAAACATACCACAGGGTCATGAAGGAATTCTTTTGGGAAGTTATTAAATAATATGTTCAAAGGTTCATGGCAAAATGTTTTGTTTTTCAACAAAATAAGGTTGAAATAGTTAAGACCCCAAGTATTTTACAACCATTAGAAATACCTTGTCAGCAATGGGACGAAGTATTAATGTATTTTATCATAGGTCTACCCAAGTTAGAAGGAACAAATGTTATTATGGTGGTTGTTGATTGACTCACAAAGTATGTACACTTTTGTGTACTCTCTCACCCTTTTAATGCAACTACAGTGGCTGCAACCTTCATGGAAATAGTTCATAAGTTACATGGAAACCCAAAGATTATTGTAAGTGATAGAGATCTAATTTTCAATCGAAAAATTTGCACTGAATTATTTTTTTGTTTGGGTACGTAGTTGGCTCACGGTTCTTATTAACATCCTCAATCTAATGGAAAAAATGAGATAGCGAACAAATGTTTGGGAGCCTATCTTCGTTGCTTTTCATACGATAAACAAACGCAATGGGTGAAATGGTTATCTTTTGTAGAATGGTGGTACAATACTTCCTTCCATACTTCATCAAAATGCCTCCATTTATAGAAATATATGGATACCATCCTGCATCTATCACATATCCCTTAAAAGGAAAATCTAAAGTTCAAGTTGTGGAATATTACCTAGAGCACCAAATTCTCCAATTATTGAAAGACAACCTCGCTATGGCTAAAAAGTGGACAAAACAACAAGTATATCAACATCACAGTGAAATGAGTTTTGAAGAAGGGGATTGGGTATTTCTAAGGTTGCAACCACACACATATAAGTCTCTCAAGCAACAAAATAAAGACAATAAATTAGCACGCAAGAACTATGGTCCTTAAAAAGTGTTGTACATGATTTGTAGTATGGATTACAATTGGAGCTCCCTTCATCTTCAAGGGTACACCCAGTTTTCCATGTTTCTTGCTTAAATAAGGTAATAGGAGACATGATCCCAATTCAAACTATCTTGCTAGAGATTGATGAAGAAGGAAAAGCCACATTGGAACTTAAGCAAATCATTGAAACACGAACCAAACAACTACCTCATCAAGTGGAAGAACTTATGAGTTAAATATTCGACGTGGGAAGATGAATTCTTCATACAAAAGCATCCACAATTAATCAAGCGTCGAAGACAAAACTTGACTAAAGGGGAGGGGCATGTTAAGCCCTAAATGTTGGCACATCACCCCCTATATTGTGGCTCATTACATATTTTTTCTTATGTCTATTAGTAGTGATTGTCATTAGTATTATTATATTAGTTATATTTCCTTGGGTCCATTAGTTGTAATTGTACCTCTTTTCAGCTAGAATCATCTCAACTTGTCTTGTCTTAAGTACTTAGTATATTGTATAAGGAGGTTTCCCCCTCTAAGATACTTGCTATTCATCTCTTGTCTTCATTATTAAAACATAGACTACAAGTTTATGATCTATTTATATTTGTTTTTTATATTTTTTTGAAACTTGATTTCATAACACAAATTTTAATTTTGATGCTCACTTTGAATTATAAATAGAGGATAACCTTTTGAATAAAGTTTGCAAATTTGCAAATTTTTTCAATGAAAAAAAAACAATGTTCATAAATTATAATTTTAGATATCAAATATTTCAATTTTCTCCCGAATTTCAACAAAAACCTATTCTTTTTTTAAATAATTAAAAAGAACTTTTATTTAAAATTAATTTAATATATTTATTTACTTAATTAAAAGCTATTTAAACATGGTTCGTTTACTATTATCTAAAATTAATTTAATATAATTTGTTGTGTAATTAAAAAATTGTAAAATATATATATATATATATATATATTAATCAAAGTTGGTTTGACCGATGTGCCAGGAAAATGTGTAATTCCTTCAGTTGGTGAAGGGAGGCACTAAACGCCTCCTCCACAGTTTTCTAAGTTAATTATCATTTGTCCACAGTATTCAGGAAAATATATCATCATTCGATCGGTCACCCACAGTTTTCAAGGAGGAAAAAACTGTGGAGGAAGTTACAGGAAGTTTATCAGTTCATCATTGACTCATTCCTCTCCTCCCTATAAATTGACAGCATTTTCTGCATTTTACATAAAGAAGAATATACATATTATATATCCCCACATTGTCCTATTGCTAAATATTCTTCATTTCAGATAGATTTCAATTTGGTGTTGGCAACAGTTCCCTCCCATGGCTTCTGCAAGCAGATTGTTTGTCTTATATCTTGTGATGCTACTTCTTGTTCAGGTAACCACTGTACCTTTTTTTTTTTTTTCCTTTTTATAATGGGCCTTTTGAGTGTCTGCTCATGTGACTTTTCTACTCTTTTATGGAGGCAATATTCTATACAGAGGGGATTTTTATTTAGCATGAAGAATTTTTCAGTGAGTCATAATTATTGCTGACCAAATAATGAAATAGGTATATGTAAAAGGTGCTGAGCCTGAGCCTGGAGCTTCAACAGAAGATGTGAGTACTTGTACATTTTAGGAATTAATTAAATAATTTTTAGTTCATTTATAATTGAATTAATTAATTAAATAATTAATAGTTCATTGATAATTGAATGATGAAACAGATACATGTAGAACGTGCTGAGCCTGATCTTGATACTGGAGCTTCAACAGCAAATGTGAGTAATAGTACATTTTAGGAATTAATTAAATTATTATTAGTTCATTGCTGATTGAATGATGAAACAGATATATGTAAATGTTGCTGAGCCTGAGCCTGAGCCTGGAACTTTAACAGCAGATGTGAGTATTTGTACCTTTAAGTTTAAATTATAACATGTGCATAATTCATTCATATAAGGAGTTATATTGACATGTGCGTAATTCATTCATATGAAGAATTATATTGATGAATAGGCTTACAAAAGCTCAGTTTTATATAATTTTGAAGTAATCACACTGAATTTCTTCTTCCTCAATTCCAGCTGCTGAAACACGTAGATGGGAAACTTATAGGTATGTTCTCTCAGTCATAATTCATAATTCTTAGTGTTATTATAATTCTTATGCTTCTCTTTTGTTGTTGCTGTGTGTTTATTTTTATGTGAATTGTTGGTGATGGTATTGTTTTGTTGTTTCTATTTTTTTTTTATTTTACTTTGAGTTGTTGTTATACTGTTTGTATGTATGGTTATTATTTTTATTGTTATTGCATTGATAAAAATGATTTAACGTTTTCAATAATTATCAACATCTTGCTTTTATTAATTTAACCATTTCTTCTTCTTGTTTCTTGTTTGTTTGAATTACTTAATGCAGATTGCCCAGCAGCCTGTGAAGTCAGATGCAAAAAGGCATCCCGCCATAAGATGTGTTTGAGAGCTTGCGGTACATGCTGTGAAAGATGCAATTGTGTTCCTCCTGGTACATCTGGAAATGAGGATGTATGCCCTTGCTATGCCAACATGAAAACTCACCACAACAAGCACAAGTGCCCTTAAACATGATATATACAGTACATATATATGCTCTCTCTCTATATATATATAATAATTGCGTTGTTGTTTAGTGTGGCGCATATGCGTGTCTAAATAAAGTGGTGTCTATCAATGTTGGCGCTGCGTACTGTGAATGAAGCGGTTAGAGAAACTTGTCGGCACTCACTCTTGAGATTATGAATAAAAGAAGCAGTTAGAGAAACTTGTCTGTAGTCTTGAAGAATATGAAGAAGAGAGGTGGGTAGAATGACAAATTGCAAATAAGTATGCGTAAAGTCTCAGAAAGACATATCGTCAATATTATCTTTTAATAAAAGTGGGAAGCACGTTAAATTCTATTTTGTTTATAACTATTGGGAAAAGATTGGCACATTCCAACTAATTTTTTTCTGAAATCCTAAGAACTCAAATTATAAATACCATTAAAATGATAGTGCGAAACTTGGATTGTGATTGTGGTACATTGTAAAGCATAATGAAAAGTTAGAATGCTTTTTTTAATTGGAAAATAAATTTATTAAAAATAAATTATAAATATTTTTTTTCTTAAGTTTGAAGATTTATATATATAATTTTGTTACATTATTGTTTTCAAAGATCAGAGATTATGTGATAACTATTAATTATTTGAATTTGTAATTAGTGTTATTGAATCTTTCACTTTTACAATAGAAAGAAGACATAATTATATTAAAGAGAATATAACTATATCATTGCAATATAAGAAAAGTATAAAGAATGGTAATGCTTGTGTCTGTTTATTTTAATTTATTTTAAAATTTAATAATTTATTTTATATTAATTTTATTTATATTTTAATAATTTAAATTTATTCTCAAAATGATAAGTACAAATTTTTAATTAAAATTTATATACATTTTTGTTTTCCTAAAACTAAAGTACCACAATTTTTTTTACATTTATACTTACAAATTTTTAATTAAAATTTAAATACATTTTTGTTTTCCTAAATCCTAAGTACCACAAATTTTTTTCCTAAATGTAAAGCATTATAGATGAATAAAATTACATATATTAAATTTTAAAACTAAGCAATTTGGTTTCAATGAGTGAGTGTGGTCATATTTGTATAAACAACAATCTTTTCCATAAGAAATTGTAATTTTAATAATATTGTATAATTAAAATTAAAATTATAACAAATCCGCACGAGGAGGAGGAGTAATTTTGGTCTATAGGACCTTAAAAAAGATAATACTTGGTTTACTTTAAAATCCGGTTTCTATGCTCAAAAAGCTTGCCAAGAAGCTTTCCAAACTCACTATAGGATAATACTTGGTTTATTTTAAAATCTTGTTCATATGCTAAAAAAGATTTCCAAGAAGCTTTCCAAACTCACTATGGTTTTGGCAAGTTAGGAGGTTATAAAGGTTTGTATTGTAGCAAATACTAAGAAACTCAAATCTTATGTGGGTGTAAGTAGGGCGCTCTAAGAGAAAGTGATTTTCATCCTCAATGCTCATAGACTCAAGATGACAAACTCTTTCCTCCTATGGAGTTTTAGGAATAGACCAACTCCATGTTTTTCTATGGATTTCATGAGAGTTCGTTCTAATCTTGGTTGTATTAATTTTCTTTAGTGAGCTAGTTACTACCGATAAATACTTATGATCTTCCAATTTAGGATTAATGACCTCCTGCCACAATTTCCCTTTAAACTTAGAAGCAATAATATTTTTGACATTATTAATGTTGTACAAAATATTGTTTTCATCGATTCCCCAATCATTTAACCATGCCATGGTATCTTTATACCAACATCGCTTGAGGCGTAGTTTGTTTTAACTTTAGTTTAAAGCAATTTTAGGAAGTTTCTCGTTTCCCATGTTATTTATCATATGTTTGTACATTAGGTACCTAGTCATAGCCATGCTCTCGATAGGGGAAAAACCCACTTCTATGAGGAGAATAGGATAAGGTGTATTGCTTTTAATTTTAAGGTTATAAGTTATAAAACGCTTATGGGTTTGCTCAATCTTCCTCCAAGATTCCATAGAAATGTTGCACCCTTATACTTCACGACCATACAAGATAACAAGGATGAAAAAATTTTCAAACAGGAAATTATTTTTATCACACATGACAAGATTGACTAATTTAAAATTATTTTCAAGACCAAAATACGCTTTACGCCCTCCATTAATCCTTTTCTCAATGCTACAGTTCCAATTGAGCTTGTGATGGATATCAATTCTGACATACCTGTAAGAAGTCACTTCCTATAGATTTCTATTATCATAATTCAAATTTGCATAGGTGTCTTTCTTATATTTTATACTCGTGATTTTTGTCTTCTTGGTGTTAAGAGTCATACCCATGTTAGAGAAAAAATATTTAAGAATTATTAATTTCTTATCGAGATCAGAAGGACGCCTTTCCATAAGAATAATATCATCAACATAAAGTAGGAGGATGATAGCTATCCCAGCTAAGATTGTATCGATGCAACCTACTTCTTCTAAACACCTTTCTAGCTTATCAATGTAAATGCCAAAAAGGGTAGGGGAGAGGGGGAATCCTTGTTTAACTCCAATATTACAATTTTTAACTGTTGTCCACCCCTCATTATTCTTCAACTTGCTAATTACCTTTTCGTATAACCTTATTACGACAACTCTCAAATCAAAAGGAACCTTAAGCTCCTCTAGCCCTTTCCAAGGGTTATTTCTAAGCGCCTTATCAAACTATTTTCTAAAATCCACAAAGCAAAAAATAGGTTAGACTTATTATTATGAAATTCCTCTACAATGATCCTAAGCACAACGAGGTGGTATGTGGTTGAATGATTCCTTCTAAAACCTGCTTGGCCTTTAGCCCACTAACCTTCCATTTCCAGCCATTCATTGATCTTATTTTCTAAGATAATACCATATAACTTAGATAAGAGATGGATAATGATAATAGTGTGATAATTCTAGGGGTCATTTTTATCACCACTTTGAAAATATTAATAATGAGGCTTTGAGTCTAAGGTGTAGGAAACCTTGCTTTACCGCTAGATTAAAGAGTTTGTGGATGTCTAGGATGAGGACAAGCCCTCCAATTTTTAATATTTCCACTCGGTAGCATTCAATGTCTTTGTATTTTCCATTTTCTAAGCACTTAACCCTGAAATATATGTCTTCTAACAAGAGAAATTCTTTCATTGTAAGAAGGGTTTCAATGTTATCTACGATATCTGGGGATTCATAAATCTTTTTAAGATAGGAATTCCAATCTTTTAAATCAATTTTATTGTCTTCTTTTGTTTTGCGAGTTAGAATTTTCCTCCAGAATTTATTAGGAGCCACCTTCGAGAGGTGTAGGAGATTTTGTTTCCTTTTACTTAGATAATGCATTATTTTCTTATAATTAAGGCTTTGTAGTGATTTATCTTGTCCATTTTTATCGAATATGTAGTTGCTTGCTTAATTTCTTTTGTCGCATCTTTACTCTTGATCATACAAAGGGTTGGTTTTACTATCGCTCATTTTAGTCGAGACTTCAATACAGAACTTGTTAATGTACGATGAGAGGGTTGTAACAAAATTATCGTAAATATTTTATATATTCTCCATACTAGATAAATGAAACAATTCATTTTATTTATCATGGACAAAAATGTCATCTTTATTTTTATTGAAGATCACGTGTTTTGATAGTTTTCCTCCTTGGGATCGTTATGTATGGCAATATGGAGAGTTATAATTAATGGTCTATGATCATATTTGGGATCATGGTTGTTGAAGATGTTAAAATCTATTAGTTTTTTGTATAGAGGAATATGAGATATAACATAATCTACCACACTACTGTCAAGCCCATGTAAACAAGTCATCCAAGTAGAGTTTGACCATTTTGTAAGACTCTTGCAAATGATATGATCTTGTGGAGTACAAAATTTGACGAGCTCAAAACAGAATAAATTTTCACCTAAATCTTCAAAAATTCCTTTGTACCTATTAGCTAGCTCAAAATCTTTGTCTAACCAAAAAAGGTGTGTGTGTTATTCAATCCATCATCATTATATTTAAGTTTTCAAAATCTCCATCACTTCTTCACTTATTAATTTTGAAATTTATTAACTTAGATGATTAAATATGTTCATTTTCTTTTAGAGAAACAACATGGCACTACCATTTGTTAATCATATGTTTACTAATTTTTGTACATTAATTCTATCATTTACACATTTTAAAGTTATATTTTTTAATAATATATTTATTAAAAAAAATATTTAATTTTATATATGACTTTTATAAAACATGGTCGATGTCTACATATAAGTAGAAACTAAAATAATGTTGAGGCCTCTCTATTTCAAATTATTCAATAAGAGGTTTTAAATTAGTGTATATAATAATATTATTTGGGAAAATATATATTCAAATTATAATGTACATTTTTTAAAATTAATAAGATTAGTGAATTTTTTATTAGCAAGTTAAATAGATTAGTCTTTAATAATATTTAAAAAATTAAAATCATTAATAAATGAAAAAGTTATATATGTATATGAATTTATTTTTTAATTGATGAGCTTTGATCAAAAAATGAAAAGAAATTACACAGCACTAATATTTGTTTAAAGAAATTATATATTTGAGATCAATGGAAATAAGACTATGTATATTTACAATTTTACCATCCATGAATATGTGCACTATATTGTAGTAGTTCATCAAGCATATATATGTTTAGAAATTATATATTTGAGATCGAAGGAAATAAGATTATGTAGGTTTACAATTTTATCATCTATGAATACGCGCAATGTGCAGTATATTGTACTAGTTAATCAAACATATATATATTAAAAATTGAAAAAAATGAAAAATGAAAAAAAATTTGAATTTTCTATGATTTATGCATTCAATACCACTCACTTGGTTACTTTAAAAGTTAAAGCTAAGTACAATAGGATGGGAGATGACACACATAGTATATGAGAGATAGGTTAGATAAGTGTTATAAAATACCACCACATTCATTTGAAATTGAAATTTGCAATGAGGGATAAGCGTTTTCCTAAAATTTGGACATCGCATCACCAAAACAATTTTAGGGGGTGAAGGATCTTAGTGTTTATTGGTAATTGAGATTAGATGTAGGTTTTGTTAGGGATTATAATGGTTAATGATTGGTGGATTAGGATATAAGGGTCATTGGTACAAGGCTATAACATTTAAGAGTTATACATGTGTAAAGGGATATGAGCTATATAGGTTTGGGTTGGGTTGTATGTGATAGGGGACTTAGGTTACAAGGGATAAATATTATAGTTTAGTTATTTATTATAATGATTTTTAGGTAGATGTTAAAATGGTTACAAGTTTTAAGGTATAATGGTGATAATGATTCTAAGTGTTTTTTTTATAGGGGTTAAGAATGATAACATTTAAGTGAAATGTGATGTTATTTTCTTAAAGGTTATATGGCGTTGATTTTCAACTTAGTTATAGGGATGGTGCAAGGTAATGGTATCTAATTATGACACGTTAGTTGCAATGGAAACCTAGAAAAATAGAATTTTAATCACTAAAAATAAATATCATAGTTACTTGTACAACATTTTAGAACTCCGTGTAAAAAGATGAAATATAGACAATCTAGTTACCTTCTAAAATATATAACTTTTATCTATGGGAAATTAGTACAAATAAAAGAAAATGGTGTTCTCCTAAGTTTTTCATGTTACTTTTTTTCTAGATATAATGTATGTGTTCATGTTAGGCCTCAAGTTTGGTATGGAAACACTAAAAAAAAATTGAATTTTTTTATGTAGAGTTGTACATAACATGTGCTTATTGTTCAACATTGTTTTTCCATAATTTCTAATATTATTTCTTTTTGTTAAAATTAAAAAAGTCAATGAAGTTATGGGATGAGAAGGTGGAGTGTTTGGACATGCTATGAGGGTCTTAACACAATCAATGAGTTTTTTTTAGTGTCTTTCTAAAAATACATACAAACATACATGTGTGTGTGTGTGTGTGTGTGTGTGTGTGTGTGTGTGAAAACTACACATAGAGCTCTATAGGTGTGTTGGGGATAATAATGGTATTTAAAACACCAAAATAACACTCACATCAAGTGTCAATCTAGGAACATTTTACTTTCAATGTTATGGGAAAAATCTATGCAGGATAGAATTTCCTTTTTAATGTTGATTCTACGATGATCATTATGTATGCAGTCAATCCAATCTTATTTTGAAAAAAAATGAGAATACTAATACCAAAGTTAATTGCGAACTCAATTGGAAAGGAAAATAATCATGACTGACACCACTTTGCTTATAAAAGAAACCACTCAATTCTTTGTTTGTAAAGAAAATTACAAGTAACTGCTAAAAGTACTTATTAATTTGAGCACATAGATCTATGGACAAACACACAACTCACAAGATAGATCACACAATTTACTCAGCAATTGAAGAATGAAATAGTGCAAAAATGGCTTGCAGCTGTGAATGCTTTCATTAATAAAAAAAGTAATTAGATAATAATTACAATGAAATACAATGACTAAATAGCCACAAGCAAATCAAATTCACATGAGGAAATTCGAATTGATTACACTCTACTTGACTGTAGGTAACTAAGACCTTGTCTAAATCATTATCGAAGGACTCAATGGTTAACTGACCTTGTCTAAAACATCATCAGAGTTTATTGGAGTTCTAAAACGCAACTCAAGTGTCACATTCAGTGTCGAATAAGGTTAACTGACTATGGTAGGTGAGAAATGCACCCCTCCTGCATGCAGCCATGCAAACCTAGTGCTAACTGAATGTAGAGGACTAGAACTGAATGTAACTAACTCCTAACTTAGCTTGACTAGCCACCAACTCAACTCAACTAACCTTGGTTGGTTTCGGCACTCCCAGTTGCTCCTAAATTGTAGGGATTGGTCTAGGAGGCTCCTAAATTGATGCATGCAAGTGCAATCAGTGGTAGTAGGATTCAATTAGTGTTCCCCACACTTTAGTAACTAAAACATGTGGGCCCAACTAGGCCAAGTGGACCCAATGGTGCTAGTGACTAAAAGTAGACTGGATGGACTCCCGATTTAGACATGACTCCTGATTTAGACATATAACCAAATTGGACAAGGAAGGATTAATAATCCTAATAGTAATCACACTTGATCTACTGTAATCATAACCACAGTCATTCACAGAACTCTCAGACTGAAAGGAAAGGAAATTTCAAATAGTAAAGCCAAGTCTTTGCAACAGAAAATATTGGCACTTCAATTGATGACAATCACACACTTATTCTTAAGAGAACGAGTCTACAAGGAAATCATCTATTGTAAATACATCCAATCAATATAATTTTTTTGAGATTACGATTTATGAAAGTAATATCAAGAAATCACTATGTAAGTAACAACAATCGAGTAACAATAGTAATAGAAATCCACCATTCTTGAATGTAGATTTGATCAAAATCACACTTTATGAAAGTAAATTCTCTCTTTAACAAATCAATCTTACTCTAACAAAATTGAACACTTTTGAATTGAATTCACACTCACTCATTACAACAAAATAAATCTACATGTGAAAATAAAGTTGAGCACACTTGAAATAATCAAAATGCTTATAAAGGAAATGAATTCTCAAAGAATAGAAATCACACATATCTAAAAGAGCTATTGCATTGGAAAACAATCTACCTGACAGAATCAACTAACAACAAATGATGGCAATGATTATTCTAACAACAATTGAAACCATGAATTTAAACAAACCATCACACGATAACTAGCAAAATAAAAAACCAACAATTACTAGCACATGTTCAAGGAAGAAGGCTCTTCATCCCCTGAATAGGACCGGGTCTTTACAAATTGAAGCTATAACTCTGAGTTAAGAAATTGTTAGAATTTATTAATAAAGTTGGAAATAATACATAAAGTTACAATGAAACATATTCTTTCTTACTCTTACCACCCCCCATACATGAGATTGATTACATATTTATACATAAAGTCTTTAATGAGGGTAATGAATTGAATTCCATACTTGGAGTTTGTTTAAACAAAATTTTCCATTGTGAAAACCGACCGTAGCAAAAAATCTTACAAAATCATCTTTAAAGAACCACCCATATCTCTCAGATCCTTAATTTTCAAAGGATTATGCTCATTGGTCACCTAATTTGGCCCATTCTACAGGAAACTCGTGTATTGTACTTTTCAGATTCGTCCTCATATTCCACAGCTTGCAACACAAACCAATCCCTTCTTATTTGGCACACGTTTGACTGAGATCACTTAACCACAAGATGGAATTCAGATGTGCAACCTAGGTGAGAACTTAGAGGATGAAAGTTTTGTTACATGAAATATCTTCATAAACTGTCATCAGGAAAATCATGCATAATAATCTTTAATATATTAAAAATGAAGGGAAATGAGCATTACTTAACCACTAAGGCATGAATAAGCATAACATGGAATTTTACTAGAAATTGTGGTTAATGGGGTGATACATGAGTGGTAAGAGGAAGCAACAGGGATAAAATGGATGTCTGGAAGTGATGCAAATGGTAAAAAATCACTTATCCAACAAGGCATATGCATTTTCATTAGAAACAAACACATAAACCATATGTATATCCGAGGTTGAAAAATGGGGAAATACAAAAATGGATGTGTTTTGTTAGTTATAGGAATAACCTACAAGTTTAACAATCCAAACCTAAAACCAAAGTGGAAAACTCATCCACCACCTAAGTGGATAAAGTAATTCATGCCATTTTTTAAAATTAAAAGCGCACACATGTTAATAATGCATGCACATGTGTTTTTAAAAATAGTTTGCACATGCATTACTAAAGAATATGTGTTAATAAATACATGCACATTATTTTTCCTTCTTCTTTTTTAATCCCTTCTCCCCTCTCTCTAACCCTACCTCTCTCCCCCGTAGTCCTTGAAACCCCTCCTCTATCCCACTCTCTCTATATAACCCCTATCTTA
>LPNX011228267.1:489174-508451 GCA_001517045.1 Pseudotsuga menziesii | reverse complement strand
CTCCTAATCCCCCCTCTCTCTATGTCTCCTAATCCCACTTCCCCTCCCACTAACCACCCCCCCTCTCTCTCCATCTCTCTCTCTCTCTAAGTCTCCCCCCTCCTCCCTCCTCCCTTGAACCCTTAATAACCTAGTCTCTCTCTCTCTCTCTCTCTCTCTCTCTCTCTCTACATCTCTCTCCGATTAGTGCCACATCTAGTCAGTAGTAGCATAGCCTCCAATTACATTATTCCACCAAAAGTTGTTGGGTAGCTTAGAACAATCCTAGGAAATGCCTTAAAATTTTGGATAGTCCCAAAATGGACCACACAATGAGTAGGAAGCTTGGGAATCCCCAGAAAGGGTCTTAGTAGTTCCTAAAAGGACTTGAGAAGCTAATAAAGTTAATCAAGAATATGAACTCAGGAAATAATCCAAGAAGCAAGTAGAAATCCAAGTAATAGTTGAAGATGATTGTAGGCAATATAAGGTACAGAGAAAAATTGGAGGGTGTCTTGATAGAAACATAGGATCACAGATCGATAACAATTAAAACATTAAACAAGATGAAAATATTAAAAACATTACAAGAGAGACATAGATATAACGTGGTTCACCCAGGACGAGCTATGTCCACAAAGAAATTGCCAATCCTTTATTATTATACCATCCAACAAAATGAAAGGATACAACTTGCAGCTACCCCGCTACACTTCCTCTTCACTCTCTCACAGTCTCTCTCACACAATCATAGATATTGTTATACAATGCTACAACACAATACACATCCATATTACAATTCTTTCCTTTTATTGGGGAAATACCATGGGAAGATACTACGGGTCACCCAATACCATGGGTCCAAAAACTATTGGCCAACAAAAATATCAATAAATTATTTGATGATGATCCCTGCATGCCCTTATTGGGACAAGTGTATAGTAAAACTGAGCTACAATTAAACACAACTGAATAATAACATCCCTGAATCTGGAAGATTAGGCTCCACAAACCAACATGCCTCCAACTACATCCCTTGGAAGTCAAGGGTCACATTGAGTCTAATGGAGAATGAGATGTGGGAGTTTGCAAGAATAACGGTGACCCCATCGAAACATCGTAGGGACCTAGTAGATCACAATTTGAAGGATGTGAAGCCTAGGAGGATTATCTTATATGTTTTGAAGGATCATTTGATTAATCACATATCTCAAGAGATGTCAACCAAGGTAATGGGGGATGTTGTGACATGCTTGTATCAAAGTAATAACCAAAACAATAATATGGTGTTGTAGGAGGAGCTTAGGCGCACCAATATATCTAATATTTATACTGTAGCTTCTTATCTCACAAGGATTAGATCTAATACCCCTAGTGCGCTAAGACCCTAGACATATATTGTTGTTATTATTATGAGGTGAAGTGGAACTAGACCCCATGGACTATGAATATTATTACTATTATTATTTTTTAATTAATAACTAGATCAACATGGAAAACTAATGTGGCTATGGGACCATGGATTCCATATGTGAAGGGAGATGGGTACTAGGACTTGTGTCTCTCCCTAACAACAATCTTTGTTCTCCACTCTTATTATTTGTTAGAAAAAGGGGATCGAAGAGAAATAAAAATAAACGATAAAAAAATATTAAAATATTAAAACACATTACAAGAGAGACACAAATATAACGTGGTTCACCAAATTATATGGGCTACGCCCATACATAAATTCCCACCCCTTTATTATTATACCATCCAAAAAATGAAGGGATACAACCTGTAGCAACCCTACTGCACTTCCTCTTCACTCTTTCACACAATCACATAGATTGGTTTACAACGCTACAATACAATACACAGTCATATTAAAATACATCTGTTTTATAAAGGGAATACAATGGGAAAATACCACGGGTTTCCCAGAACCATGGGTGCGTAAATCACCCAGTACCGATCAAGTCATGACTCTAAAATTACAACATTTTACAAGGGATTTTTTCCTAAATTTTTTCTATGGGGGTGCTACCCCTGAGCTCTTTCCAGGCGGGGGATCCCAAATAGGCATCGCCCCCCTAGACCCCCTTGACGACTATAGTGCGGCGGGGGAGGGGGGGGAATCCCCCCCACACCCTTCATTATGTGTTGGGATACAAACACGAATGGAATAAAATCTTTGAATAAAGAAGATCAAGATCCACAACCAACAATTATTTTAGACTACGTTGGTACTATTGAACTTAGTTCATGAGTTAGTGGGACTTCACTAGTGCTTGGAATGGATTCCACTTGTTGAATGTGCCCCTTGGTGGTTTTGTAACCCCACTTGTGTTAGTGTGCATCATTAACTATTTTTAACCAAAGCATGTGATTGTATAACTCCCTCATGTTTTGTAACCTATCTCTCTCTTGTAACTTCCCTAGTAAAATTTGAGTTACCTCCTTTTAGAATTAGAGTTACTCCCTTGGGGAATTATAATTGGAATAAATGGATTTGAATTGGCTCCCTTGGGCACTCTTGGTCAATTATGCTTACTTTCCCTTGGATGATTTTGAAAGCCTAGGGATGAATTTGAATTGCTGGAAGAAGAATTGAAGACCTTGTAATGAGGTATGAAGACTCATCTATGTTACATTGCATTATGGATATATTGAACACTCAAGTACCTCAAGGACCATTACTTGTCTATTCTTTGATCTTGCATGTGAAACCCGATGGTGGATGGTGATATCCTTAGGGACTGTAGTGAAGGGAATCTCATTGCACCAAGTAGTTGATCTAGATTTATGTGAGCACAAAATGAAAGAACATATATAGCATCATAAACTTATACATATTGTAGTAAAAATAGATATAGAGTAAGAAGATATTCTATTAAATGGAAGAAATAGAACCGACTGTAAATACAACAGCTAGAATGGTGGTAGATATCTCTGAGAAGAAATGTGCCTTCTACGCTCAACCATGCCAAGTTGAATACAAAATGCAGAAAAAGGGGCCTATTTATAATAAGCATAAGGGAGAGAACCCTAAAGGTCCAAAACATAACCCTAGAAGATGAGCCGTCATAAATTTTGTGGCCCCAAGGTGGTTAGTTGAACAGTCAAATTCTTGGGGTCATAAATTTTGCATGCGATCTCCGATTTGGGCACTCAATATCCCATTGGAAAGGTATATTTAAGATTTAAATATTTTGAATGGGGTCAAAAGAATGCTAATGGTAAAGTTTCCCCACCCCCAAAATCTCCAAAAAACATCATTTAGGTCCTCAAAATGACCCCAAAAGTTTGGGACCTTAAAAAATGTAGAAAAATTACTAGGAAATTATAGTAATGGACAATTGTTTTGAGCCAGTGGAATAGGTGGGTGGCCAATGATCTCCATATAGATCAATCCTCCTTTATTAGGAAGCAATGGTCTCTATTACGACAAATCATGTATCATATCTCGAACTGTGTATTGAGATGATCTCCCGGTGCAACATTTGTTGAATTGAAGAGGCTTCCTTTCTTTGACATCCCGAGAGGGTTGTAGTTTTCATTGATGGATGCACTTGAGATGTTAAACTATTCATGTTGTCATGTTATGCTTTTTCTTGAACTGGTTTGGATGATTTCTTTATATACGAGCACCTTGAATGTGTGGCCTTGCACTATAGAGGTACTCGAATGGATGAGGGAATAATGACTTTGTGTTCTTCTTGTCTCTGCTAAGAAAAGAGACCATGTGAAAAGGGTGTGGAGGTCTCTATGATATGATTTTCTCCTTCAGAGGAAATTCCGAAGATAGAAAAATTCCCACTGTGGGATATTATCTTCCTTCCCTACGAGACAATGGAAGGTGCAACTGTCTTTGGTATCCGGTAGAGTTGTCCTCTCAAAGTGACAGTGAAACTGCAAGGTCGTGATTCATATACATCATGATGATTCCACATATATTATTGTCCTAAAATAAAATCATAGACTTCAAGTTGGGAAACATCACACAATACCACATCTTTAAAAGAATTGATGCCATATGGTAGACAACATTGCTTAGTAATGCAGATACCTTTTCCTTGACTCAGTCAATCTATGTTGTATGGTTGCGGGTGTTGTGTTGTCAAGATCCAATATCTTGATGAATTGTGTCAATATTAGGTTCTTTTGGATACTGTAGCCAACAAAAAAATTTAAGAGGATTCCCTTCACCCACATCTATGAGTGGAAGAGGCGTGCCTCTTCCTCTAGCTCTTTAGGTTCCTCTGGTTGGATATTTGTGGTAGCAACAGTGAAAATTGGTTATGCATCAATGATCTGCTTCCCATATTCTATGTCTATGACATTAGGTTTTGAATCAGAATCAGGATCTGAATATGAAGCTTTGATCTTGGTCACCAATGACTACTTTAAGCGGCATTCATCAGTGTTGTGTCAGGAGCTTTTGTGGAACTCACACAACTTCTCGATGTCCTTATTTGTCTTTCCATTTCTCTTCTTTTCTTGTGGCAGATATTGGTTGTAATTTCCTTGTCTTGTGTTCTATGGGCCAAGGTTTCCCTTGCCTTGTTTCTATGGTGGGTTCACAGGTCAAAATTCTCGCTTGTTCTTATGCTGAAATTTTGGCTCAATTTTAACAACATACCGATAGGTAGCTCCCAATGAAGAGGTGTCTAAGAAGCCCATCTTTTTTTGTGTGTACCAATGTAGGACACTGCAATATTTTATCACCAGGGGCCACTCATATTCCTTGATACCCATATTTGTATGCAGGGTATGAAAGTTGTTGGTATACTCCAACACCGTTTGGTGTCTCTCTTGACGCAGAATGGTGCATTTAGTGTACCGGTCATCATTGATTCCCATGAGGTAATATTCCTTGATGAAATCTATGAATGAGTAACGAGCGGGATTGGATTCAAACATTCCAAACTCGTATGATGAGTGTTTCTCACAATAAGTATCAATTTTTGACATGGGGGGTTGTCTTAAGAAGCACAAAGGTGATGTTTTCCGAGTCGAAAAAATTGTGGAAAAATAAATACCCTTCTAGTAGATTCAACCATGTATCTAGCACATCGACATAAATATGGAATTCATATAAAGTAATTTCAAAGTTAACTTATACATTGAATGGATTTGCATCTCCGAAACGTCTACTTGTTGAGGGTGCATCTACCACTGTTGGCATTCATAGAAGGATATGAATGAAACTATCCATCATCTTTGTTCCTCTGTCACGTGAGGAATTCCTTGAGCAATAACTTGATAGGATCTCCTGCTCCGTTTTCTCTCTTTTATTCCTCCATTGGAGGTTGTTTGGGGTAGAGAAATTCGTCTTGTCTAAGTGAAACTAGTTTGAGGCCCAACTCTCTATACCCTGACCTCGTTGGGGACATGCACTGAGAAACAATCAAATAGAAGATTGCTCTGATACCACTAATCCATATTTATGTGAGAACGAAATGAAAGAAGAGATATAGCATCATAAACAAATACATATTGGAATGAAAACAAAGATACAGTAAACACATATTCTATTAAATGGTAGAAATAGAACAGACAATAAATAAACCAACTAGAATAGTGGTAGCTATCTTTGAGAAGATATGTGGTTGCTATGCTCATCTATGCCAAGTTGAATACAAAATGAGGCCAAAGGAGCCTATTTATAATAAGCATGAGGACGAGAATGCTAAATTTCCTAAACATAACCCTAGAAGATGAACCGTCATAAATTGTGTGCCCTCAAGGTGGTTAGTTGAACAGTCAACTTCGTGGGGTCAAAACTTTTGCATACGATCTTTGATTCGGGAACTCAATAGTCAGTTGTAAAGGTTTATCCGAGATTTACATCTTTCGATAGAAATAAATACATTTCATTGGCAAACCTTTATCCCCGAATCTGCAAAAAAATGTTGTTGAGGGACGCAAAATGACCCCAATTTTTTTATTAAATATAAAATAAAAATGAAAAAATAAAAAACTATAAATAATTTTTATCTCAAGTTTGAAGATTTATATATACAATTTTACTATTTATATATGCCATTTTACTACAATCTTATCTTTATGAATATTTATATATAATTTTACTATAGTCTTGTAATCACATATCAAAAGTTATCTTATGCAAGATAAGTCTAAGTGCTAATTATTTGAATTTGTAATTAGTGTTATTGAATCTTTCACTTTTAAAATAGAAAGAAGACATAACTATATCAAAGATAGAATATAATTATATGATTACCATATAAGAAAATCATAAAGAGTGGTAATGCTTACGTTTATGTATTTTAAATTTTTATTCTAATTTAATTTAAAATTAAAGAGATACTATTCACAATTATTTAATTTAAATGAAACGAAATAATTTTTTATTTTTATTTTTAATAATTTTATTATATTAATTTAATTATATATTAATATTTTAGACAATTTAAATGTGTTCTAATTAAAATTATATTTACAAATCAAAATTCAAATACATTTTTTCTATCCTAAATTTAAAGTAATACAGTTTTTTTCTAAATGTAAAGTCAATGAATGGAATTACATCTATGAAATTCTCAAACTAAGCAATTTGGTTTCAATGAGTGTGGTCATATTTGTATAGATAATAATCTTATTCATACAAAATTGTAATTTTAATAATATTGTATAATTAAAGTTAAAATTATAACAAACTAGAATGATATAAAATCTTTATTTTAAAAAAAATTAACCTTATTTAATTTAAGGTGGTGGTGGTGGCGAACATCTACTAAGACAAGCTTTGGTTTATCAAATCTTAAGAAGGATAATACTCAGTTTACTTGAAAATCTTGTTCCTATGCTCAAAAAGCTTGCCAAGAAGCTTTCCAAGCTCATAATAGTTTTTCCAAGTTAAGAGGTTATAAAGGTTTGTATTGTAAAAAATACTATGAAACTCAAATCTAATGTGGATGCAAGCAAGACTCTCTAAGAGAAATTGTTTTTCATCATCAACGCTCATAGACTCACACAGATGACAAACCCTTTCCTCCTATGGAGTTTTAGGAATAAATCAACGTCTTGTTTCGCTATGGAGTTTAGGAGAGTTTGTTATAATCCTGACTATTTTCTTTCGTGAGCTAGTTACTATCAAGACATTAAAGGAAATTTCAACTCAAAATGGGCCTTCTAAGGAAAATAATAAAATAATATTTATTAATTTTGGAGGAAGAAAAGAAAAAGACTATTTTTTTGTTCGTGTTTTTGACATATCTCCCTGTGTTTTTACTCAAATTTTGATCACGAGAGCTCGTTGGATGTGGAATTAAATTACACATCCAACAAGTACCCACTCTGTATACTTTTGACAGACCACGCTACCCGAAAAACAAGAAATACCTAAAAACGTGATGATGATCTCCCTATGTTTTTACTCAAATTTTGATCGGGAGAGTTCATTGGATGTGGAATTAAATCACACATCCAACGAGTACCCACTCTACATACTTTTGATGGACCCCACTACACCAAAAACAAGGAATACCTAAAAAAACGTGATGATGACATATTTTTAGGTATTTCTTGTTTTAGGGGTAGCCGGGTCTGTAAAAAGTATGAGAGTGGGTACTCTTTGATTGCGTAATTTAATTCTGCATCCAATGAGCTCTCCCAATCAAAATTTGAGTAAAAACACAGGGAGATATGTCGAAAATACAAACAAAAAAGTAGTTTTTTTTATGATACCTATCCCCAAATTTATATTAAAAAATTGTTTAAGACCTATACTGTATTTCAAATTTAAAGCAATTTCATTAGCTAACACATGATGACAAGGAATTTGAATTAGGGTTGAAAGGACCATTTTGAGTTGAAATTTCCTCTACTGTATACTTCTGATCTTCCAAATTAGGATTAATGAAATCCTTATAGTATGTTAATTTTCTCTTAATCACTAAATTTTCCTCATGCCACAATTTCTATTTAAACTTAGAAGTAATCATATTTTTGACGTTATCAGTGTTCAATAAAATGTTGTTTTCACCTATTCCCCAATGGTTTAACCAAGCCATGGTATCGTTATACCGGCACCGGTTGAGGCCTAGTTGGTTTTGACTTAAGTTTAAAGCAATTTTAGGAAGTCTCTCATTTCCCATGTTATTTATGTTATGCTTGTACATGAGGTACCTATTCACAACCATGCTCTCGATGGGATAAAGACTCACTTCTATGAGGATAATAGGATAAGACGTATTGCTTTTTATTTTGAGGTTATAATTTATAAACCGCTTATGGATTTTCTCACTCTTCCTCCAAGATTCTTTAGAAATGTTGCACCTCCATACTTCACAACCATACAAGATAACATGGATGACAAAAGTTTCAAAGATAAACTTTTTTTTATCCCACATGACCAGATTGGCTAATTTACAATTATCTTCAAAACCAAAATAAGCTTTCCACAGTCCATCAATCCTTTTCTCAATGCTATAGCTCCAAATGAACTTGTGATGAATATCAATTTCGAGATACTTGTAAGAAGTCACTTCCTTTATATTTCTATTATCATAAATCAAATTTGCATAGGTGTCTTTCTTAGATTTTATAATCATTATTTTTGTCTTGTTCGTGTTAACAGTCATACTCATGTTAGAGAAAAAATATTTAAGAATTATTAATTGATTATCGATATCATAAGAATGCTTTTCCATTAGAACAATATCATCAGCATCAGGTAGCATGATGATAGCTATCCCAGCTAAGATTATATCAATGCAACCTGCTTCTTCTAAACACCTTTCTAGATTATCAATGTAAATGTGAAAAAGGGTAGGGGAGAGGCGGAATCCTTTTTTAACTCCAATATTACGATTTATATGAGTTGTCCACCCCTCATTATTCTTAAACTTGTAAAATGACCTTTTCATATAACCTTATCATGACAACTCTCAAATCGAAAGGAACCTTAAGCTCCTCTAGCCTATTCCATAGGTTATTTCTAAGCACTTTATCAAAAGATTTTCTAAAATCCACAATGAAAAAAATAGGTCATACTTATTATTACGACATTCCTATATAATGATACTAAGAAAAACGAGGTGGTACGAGGTTGATTGATGCCTTCTAAAACTTTCTTCGCCTTTATCCCACTTACCTTCCATTTCTAGCCATTCATTGATCGTCTTTTCTAAGATAATACCATATAACTTAGCTAATAAAGGGATAAACATAATAGTTCGATAATTAGAAGAATTATTTTTATCACCACTTTTCAAAACCAGAATAATGAGGCTTTGAGTCTAATATGTAGGAAACCCTTGATTGACTTCTAGGTTAAAGAGTTTGTGGATGTGAGGGATGAGGGAAAGCCCTCCAATTTTTAAGATTTCCACTTGGTAACATTCAATGTCTTTGGCTTTTCCATTTGGTAAGCACTTAACCCTAAAATCTATGTCTTCTAACGAGAAAAAATATTTCATTGTAAGAAGGGTTTGAATGCTATCTCTGATATCCGAGGATTCATAAAGAATTTTAATATAGGAATTCCAATATTTTAAAGTAATTTTATCATCTTCTTTTATTTTGCGAGTTACAATTTTCCTCCATAAATTCTTAGAAGCCATCTTGGAGAGGTGTAGGAGATTATTTTATCTTTTTACTTAGATAATGCCTCATTTTCTTATACTTAAGGATTTGTAGTGATTTATCTTGTCCATTTTTATCGAATCTGTAGTATCTTGCTTAATTTTGTTTCTCACTTATTTACACTCTTGATCATACCAAGCGTTGGTTTTACTATTGCTTGTTTTACTTGAGACTTCAATAGAGAAATTTTTAATGTACAACGAGAGGGTTGTAGCATAATTATTGTAGACATTTTCTATATTCTCCATACCAGATAAAGGAAATAGTTCATTTTTAAGGTCATGGAGAAAATTGTCAGCTTTATTTTTATCGAAAATCAGGTGTTTTTGGCAATGATAGTTTTCCTCCTTGGGATCAATATGCATGGAAATATTGAGAGTTATAATTAAGACTTTTTAACTTTTTTTCATATTTGTGAAAGAAGATCCTTAATAATTAACTATGAGAGGGAAGGTTGGAGATCAAAATTTGTATAATAAACCAATTACTTATATGATTTAGAGTGTCATGATGCCTTTTAGACCAACTATAGGAGCATCATATACCACAACCTCCCATAAAGGGAAAAGACCTATATCCACTTCTTTTAGTTTATCCTCTAATAAAGGAGTGGATTCCGTAATTGATACTTGCAACTCCTAATTAACCTCATTTTCATCAAGCTCAATATTTGAAGTTGATTCTTGTTAAAAATTATATCTCTTCGGTTTGATGTGGTTCCTTTTTCATAGGAAGATGAGATCAAGCATTTGAACAAGTAGCTTGTAAATATCAGAGAAATCGCATATCCTGCGAGCCCTCTAAAATGTTGATTTTTTGAGCAAATATGAATATATTTGAACTTTAAATATTTTATCAATAAAATGTTGAACACATGAATCACTGAAACATTCAATCATACAAATTATTAATCCTCAACACAAGATATATCCTTAGAAACTCTCATAATAACGAGGATAAAAAAACCTAGCAATTTCTTTTGAGTACAATAGATAGATTTGCAAAGAAATCTCTTACACAATAGTAGATTTCCTAATAAGAGAGAACACTGAGCAATAGAGAATAATGATCAATTGTGTTGACTTTCCATGTGTTGAGAACATTAATAACAAGCCAGAAACGTAGTCATGCAAACTACACCGAATGGATGCATGAGAATTGAGCACACATGCACATAAACTATGAATTGCCTTCATGAAGCATTTAACCCAGTACATTGGAATTATCTCCATGCATAGATATGTACCATACCTTTAATATTTTACATTAATTAATGTTTAATTTACATGAGAGAGTACTCAACATCTATTTGGATGTATATACAGTATGTAGTTAATAGGCTAACAGAAGTGTTATTGTGCTTTAACTCAAATGTGATCATGCAAATACGTTACTAATTAAAGTATCATTTTTTTTATTAAATTAAGTGTTCAATTAATGCAAATTACTTTAGTTTAACTAGCTAGTCCATCTTTATTCAACACTTAGTTAACTATTAATAAGTGAGTCATGTTGATTGATTTACTTGTACTGATCAATGTGAGTTCTCTAAAGCACACATTATAACTTTAACTGAGCCTTACCATTTTTAATTGATACATTCTGATTTTACATCTACTAAAGCTTTAACTGAAGCTTGGTAATTTGAGTTCACTTTAGTCTTTACATTGACAATTGGAACCTCTATGCACTATCTCTTTTATTGCTTATCTCTTTATCTTTATTGCATGGTCTAGATGTGTTAACATTAATTATCATATTATATTATATTCAAAAGACAGTCTCACATGCTATGATCATATTATATTACTCCTGAACCATATAATAATCATTGCTAAAGTAATTCACTTTAGCGGTAGGTAATCTTTAAAGGAGACTTAATAACAATCTATGACCACGGTTAGTAATATATCACATAACATACATGTTGTAACATGTAAAGAATTTTGCCTTTATAACTAGAGTCTTACCTCATAAGGTACTCTCTATGAGAATCATGACTTGATATTACTCAAAAGTTTGACTCGATATTACTTAGAAGTCCAAACCACTTATACTATGAAACATGAACTTTATACTAAGAACAAGAACTCTAGCCATAAAAATGATGATTTTTGCATAAAAAACACCAAAAACACCCTTCAAATAGAAAAAGTGTTGATACGAATATAAATGTTTTTTTTTCGGGGTTAAAAAAAAAGCCATGGCAACATCCCACTTTGTTGTTTACAAAAACTTTAAAATTAACCCCTAAATTGGAAAACGATTTTTTTCTTCAAGAGATAAATTATAACAATTTTGAAACTTGTATTAAACAAAAACTAATATTTCATAAATAATTTCACCACTCTAACCATATAAGATCAGAGAAATTATGATATGATTGATAATGAAATCAAACCATACAATAAAAAACGATTCATATAAATATTCAAAAACACTTTTAAAATTTCAATTACAAACATCATATTAATAAAAAACATCTAAAATGTACATATCTATGAGTTTACATCTAAAATTCTTAATTTTAATTATCAATATGTTTTTTCAAAAATTGAATGAATATTTATATAGAATGAATACTTATATAGAATGAATACTTTGTATATTTAAATATATATCACTTTATTTCAAATATTTAAACCATATATCTTTTAACTCTATTTCCAAAATCTAATAATATATAAACTAATACATTTGTAATATATATAAATATCTAGAATATATATTTTAAAAATGTACAAAATATATATATCACGTTAATTTTGGTTATTTCAAATGTATAAAGCAATTTTACAGCATGAGTGCGCCTAATGGTTAAGAGCATGTGTTTCCTCTTAGGAGGTCACGGGTTCAAATCCAGAGGGGGTAGTGTATGTACACCTCTGTAGACTTTAGCAGTTAAATCGCTGCGCAGAGGGGGGTCCCTTGTCTCACAAACAAGGGGGTCTCATACACCAATTTGGTGTCTCGCTTGGCGGTGACCTTAAAAATAGATTATTATTATTATTATTATTACAATTTCAATGTATAAAACCATTTACAAACTTTATGATTTATGTTTATTTTTGTAACATTATTCAAAATCATTTTTATATAACAAGTATTTCATTTCAATTTTTATAATCTTTTAAGCATGTTCATAATATATTGATACATTATAAATTTATCTTTTAATTGATTACTATTAATTTTAATAACTTTTTTTAACTACTTCCACCAATCAAATGAGTAACTCTTTATTTTACAATGAGGGAAGTAAAAAATCATTAAATTTTAAGTTTTTTAATCCGTTGAGTTAAACCAAACCCTTTTATTTAAACCAAACCGTTTAACAGTTGTTTCCTTGAATATTAAAACTTATCTTTTAAAGTTTGTAGAGATAACTAATAATAGTATTCTAGCGGTATAAACACAAAATGTAACATAAACAGTATTCTCACGTGATGGTTAAATGTAACATAACAGTATTCTTTGGTTGCGTCACAGAAACAAAACAATAACTGAATTGCACACTCTCACGTGATGGTTAAACATATATGCATGCTCCCAGTTCAACGCTTTCAAATGGAGTTGTCTAAACCGGGCTGGAATTTCACATTTATGCTAACCGTCGAATCAAAATTTTATGACGGTTTTGTGTTTCCACATTTTTCAGTCTAAGTTTTTATCAAATTATTGTTATTCAAATTTTTTTACTTAATTTATAAAAAGAAATTATTTTATATATTAATTTACAAAAATATAAATTTTTTAATACTTATGTATAAATTAATTAAAACTTTTATTATAAATAAAATTTTACACAACTAATATAATTATATAATTATAAAAATTATATGTAAAATTTTATACCAAAAAGTATTTCAAAGCTTTGGAGAAAAAATTAAAAAATTCATTTAATATGTTAAAACGATGTAAAGTTTTAAATAAATTAAAACAATGTAAAACTTGACAAAATATAGTTTCCCAAAAATATATATATAGATTTTTAGATAAAAATAACTAAATTTTTCATTAGAAAAAAACATCCATAAAAATGGCCAAACTTCTTTTAATATTTGTGAAGATTTTCAATTCTTTTCCGGTAACAAAAGCCTTCCAAAATTTAGATTATTTGCATTCGATAAAATACATTTAAAAACATTAAGATAATTTCATTTAAGTTAAAAAAATAAGGAGACCGTATCCGTATCTGGAGCCAGTGTATCCCGCATTAAAAAGAAGTCTGAAAACAAATGCCCTAAGTTTCGAAGGATCACGGATTCGTGTCCTTTAAAGAACAAAAAGAAGAATGGATTTATTGGATTATTAGATAAATTTCATTTAAATAAAAAAATTAGTGCATTCAAGAGGCTCTAATCATACCTAATCCACTATGGTGAGTCTCTGCCATAAAAAGAAGTCTAGAAGAAGAAGCCCTAAAAAAAAATATTTATTAAAATTTACGACGGGTTATGTAACTTAGTACCCCTCAAATTGGTGGTTTGATATTTTTGTAGAAAGTATTTGTTGACGTTTCAACAAAAATTTAACCTGTCAAATACGTTTTCAAAATGAAAATACTTTTATCAGTTTTTATCAGTTTTTTGTTATAAATTTTCACGGAATTTTTAAAACGTTCGAAAAGCACTGCTAGATCTTACAGAGCGAGGGTAATGGGTTTTCCTGTCACCTCATTTCATTTCTGAGCTTAAAATCTCTTAACAAACAACATAAATTACAGATTTTGTAGATTAAATTCACTAGATTGTAGCAAAAGATCAGCCTGAAAGTCAAAAAATCCCCTAGTTAGACAACTCCCTTTCAAATCGACAAGCGTCCTCCTCTCAAACTAGCAACAAAAACACCTTCAAGATGGAAAAGGCAACATGCTTTTCCTTGACTGTACTTCTGGGCATTGAATGCAGATAGGTGCAGATCTAGGTACATATCGTTTAAGGACATGTCCCATTTCAGCTATTGAGATCTGTTTGTGAGCAACATACTAGTAACTAGCAACTACAACAATTATTCTACACATAATTTTTCGCACAGAAAACTCTATACTCACAATTTTACATATTTTGAGGGCATTCTGAAGATATAGTCATCCGTTGAAGGTATATTGTGTAACAACATTTATCAAACAGAATGGTGTGCTTTGTTCGGATTTTCTTCCCTTTGGGATGAGTGAAGAAAAAGAAAATACAACAGGCACATTCAAAAATGTTGCAGATTCCTTGCATTCTAGTCAGCGGTGGGGAGTAGCATTTTATCTCCAGAAATTCGGAAACAATTGCATGCATGCAACATAACAAATGTGGCAGGCTTTCTACATTTGACAAATGTGTAAGATGGTTGGGGAAGAAGTAAACGAGGACAAGGACACGGATGAGACCATGGTACCTTGTGAAAATAGGTCTCGACTTTGTGAAAATAAGTCTCGGCTCACTCTCGACGGGTAGCATTCGATCTGAATCAGGTTTGGAAGAAGGGGAGGGGGATAAGTTCCTCACTTACATGTTCATAGGAAAGATTATATCAAGCAATAAAAGGGATTTAAGGGAGCAGAGCTCCGCTCCCTTCTCCCTCCTCCCTTTTATCACTTGATATAATCTCGCCTACCAACGTGCAAGTGAGGAAATTCACCCAAAGAGTGCAAAGAGTAAGTGTGTTAGGAGACCAACGAGTCAATGCTATGGGAAAACATAGGCCTAACTGTCACGGCCCCATTTTTCAGCGCAATAAGTGCTGGCGCACCGGGACAAGGTGGTGTGGACAGTTCAGCAAGGTGTTGCACTTCCACTTGGACAATGGCAAAGCACCCACACTCACCACCGATGGAGCTGGGAGTGTGGTGTGCGTCGGCAAAGAAAATGGAAAAATGAGTGCTTTGGAAAGAGTAGCAACGAGCACTCCAACATAGGCATCGATGGGCACTCTGGCAAGGTCAGCGACATGCGCTTTGGCAAGGGCAGCGACATGCACTCTAGCAGAGGTAGCAATGGGCGCTCCAGTAGGAGTAGCAAAGGGCGCTTCGGCAAAAGTAGCGACAGGTGCTATGGCAGAGGTAGCGATGGGCTCTCTGGCAGAGACAACGACGAATGCTTCGGAAAGGTTTAGCAATGAGCGCTTGGAAAGTGAGTGCACCAGCAGTGATGACAGCCACTTGGAAAGTGGGCACTCTAGTAAGGTTAGCGATGAACGGTTCAGCAAGTGGGAGCTCCTACAAGGAATTGGGCGTTTAAGCAAAATAGACGTTCGACGACAGAGATGGGTGCGTGACCTTTGTTGTGGGCCTGCGGCCCTTGATGCATTTGCATGTGGGCACGTCAACAAGTTAAGTGGGCAAGTGTGTTTTGGAGTTGACTTGGAAAGCCGAAAAGAGGTGAATTTTGTGGCAAGCAAGAAGGCAAGTTGACTTGGACAAGGCACCTAAATGCTTATAAGTAAACGAAGTGCAAAGACATTTTGTCATCAAGTGAGATCAAGGAGGATTGAGGAGGATCATCCAAGAAGTGATCAAAGGGAACAACAAAATTACAGAGAGGTCTACGGTATCGCTGAGGAGAAGCAGAGAGGGATGGGCGTCTTTGGCAAAGAGATAGTCTTTTAAATTTTTGCGACTCCTATATTTTGTGGGTGTAGCAGTTGTTTGGGCGTGCACCAGGAGCTCTACCTTGGGCAATTCCGTTTGTGTTATACTGTTCAATTGTTAATACAAGTTAAAAGGGCTCTGCTAAGTTGGGAAACCCACATCTTTATTCTCTATGTGCTTTTGCTTAGTGCTGCATTTTCTTGTTTTTGGCTAAGTGTAAATGGTGCTGGAAAGGCTTAATGAAGACTTAGTAATCAGTTGAAGAGTTAAAGTGTTAAAAATATAAAAACAGTTCCGCAGGTTTAAGGTGTAGTCTGACGCAAAGTCATTTAGTTGGCCACGCCCTCAATAGACTTCCGTGCAGTGTTGCACACCACCTTTGGCGAGTCAAGAGCGCTTGCAATGTGTGGTTGTGACACTAAACACTATGTAGGATGAAGGAGAGACATCGTCTTGGACAATTTACTTGGCTAGATCTATGTTTTCCATCATGGAAAGCACCATAGGTGGCGCGTAGAAGTGGGTAACCATTGGCATGCAACATGGGAAGAGTCCACAGATAAAGTGGTTACGACTTCATACCCGACGTTAACAAAGCATCCATAGCCATGGTGTAGATTCCCATATGATTGTGAACTACTCCTTTGGGAGTTGAGGTTGAGCCCGACGTACTCTGCCATTCGTCCATGGGCCATCGTGTCTCGAACACTAGATCTCCCTCTTACAATATCTCTTCATATGTTGTAGATGCTACGGTACTTTTGGAACTAATTCTCCACCATTGACGGGATCTTGGATGAGTACCCAGCTTGGCTTATGCTTGGTTCTGCGTAGAGCTTCAATGACGAGAGGTAGGAATTGGTAATCCTGAAGCACAATCTTTGGGTGGCAGTGATTGAATTGAGAAGCCATTGTTCAAGCTCAATTGGTAGGTCAGGGAGAAGCAAACAACAAAAAACACAATCAGTCTTCATAGTGCCTCCGCCCAAGTTTTTGCATTTCTCATCAAATTACATCCTATGTGGTTATGTGGGAAAACAATATTCATTATGAAGTAGAGTAATAAATGATGTTGTGGTAGTATTGTGGGCCGTTGGATCTCAAACAGGTTGAGATCCAATGGCCCACAGTGATGCCGCCACAACATTTATTACTCTGCTGCATGTAAAATATTTTTTGCCTATGTGGTTGAGTTGGTTTAATGACCTATAAACTCAAATGTTTTGACCTTTCTCATCAATCGTTGTTAGTATTCCAAAAATAATAGATAGCGACCTTGGAGCTAGCGATGTCAATGAGATGACTTTCACTTTGCCTAACCAAAATATGGGTATGTGTAACAATATTAAAAATTGTTTTTGCAATTTATTACATTTATAATGTGTCTTTCATAATTAAGATTAATGATAAATGTTGTCATTTTATATTTATTGTAGTTTGGGTAAGATCCATATATGTAAAATGTTTAACATGAAGGAACAATTTTAATTATTTTTATGTATAAATGTAAACTAACGACAAATGTAATATAAATTGATTTTTAATTTAAAATCTAAATGCGTGGAATAGATGTAAAATGTTTCACAAATGTAATATAAATTTATTTTTAATATAAAATGTAAATGGGTTGAATATATTTAAAATGTTTAACATAAAGGATCAATGTTAATTATTTTTATATATAGGAGTAGTCTATTTGTTAGAGGCTTTTTATTTTTTTGGTGAAGTTTTAATTGCAATTCAGTTTTTGTTTTTTCAAAATCTGAATTGTGAAGTATCAAAATCAATTTTTTTTAATGCATAAATGGATTCAACATCCCCAAATACACCCAAGGAAACTGAGATTGTGCAAGTTTAACAACTATCATATCATATACATTTTTATGAATTAATCTAAAATTTCTACCATATTATGTGAAAAACAAAACGTGTAACATTTCTAATGTTATTTACAAATATATGGTATTGTTTTTATTGAATTTATGTGAATCATCACTTTTAGGAAAATAATATGAAATACTATCATTTTTGTACAAAAAATATCTGAAAATCCATTGAAAATGGTTTTAATTGTCATTATTTTCTCGATTTTTTTTTTAATTTTGTCAATAAAAATGTCTTCCTCTGTCCATAAAAATGTCTTCTTTTAAATACAAATTTGCAAAATGTATATGTTTTTCATTATAACTTGTTTCTAAATGTATGTTATTTTGTTAAATTTTTAAAAAACACACTTGAAAATAGAAATCAAAAATATTTTATGACAAAAAAAGATGCCTCAAAATTAAAATGTGTGATACTGGTATCAACCCTTTTTGAAAAAGAGCTAATAATAACTACTAAAATTAGGAGAGAGAAAAATGAGAACTATGTCCAGTTCTCATTTCATGGTATAAGTGGTTTCTATGGTCTTAATATTAATCACAAGACTTGAGTCTTGATACTACTCACAAAACTTTACAGTACAACATCACCACCTCAATGATATGTGGATATATAGGACTTGATATTGCTCACAAGTGCACCTTGATATTACTCACAAGTCTGGAGAATGACTCCTGATGTTGTATATTTAACACTCCCTCTTAGTAAGGGAGGGATTTTCTATCATACCAAGCATTCTCCACTGGATACCAATATTTTCTTGGAAATACCTGAAGTTGAGGCTTTGTTAAGACATCCACAATCTCATTAGTAGCAATGTACTCGATTCTTACCCTACTGGACCATGTATCTGATGAAGTAATACTTTATCTCAAATGTGTTTTATCACAAAAGATATGGTTTTCAGAAATCTATAGACTCAATCTTTTAACCCATCAACTAGCTTCCCAAGCTACATTGCTCCCTAGCAGGTAGTATTATCTGTAGTACTAACTAAAATACTCTTTTCTTTTGTAATACTAGATACAATACTCTTTGATTTTGTAATACTTACCACAATGTCACCACCCTAAATAGAATTGACATAATCAAGTAACTTTAGCTCACCATTAAAAGCAAAACAGAGTATATAAACAATAGTACCTAAAAAGTACCTAAACACATGCTTACTATCAATTTCTAATATCAAACGGTATAACATATAACATGTCTACTATGAATCAATCAAATATATTGAAAG
>LPNX011228267.1:348947-488566 GCA_001517045.1 Pseudotsuga menziesii | reverse complement strand
TGCTCTATACCTATACCGATGCTAATTATGTTGTTGTTTATTATGGCACATATGTATCTATAAATAAATAAAGTAGTGTCTGTCAATGTTGGCGCTGCGTACTTTGAAAGAAGCAGTTAGAGAAACTTGGTGAAAGGTGGGTAAAATTCCAAATTGCAAATAAGTCTTTGTAAAGTGTGAGGATTAGTAAAAGACTTGATAGGTTCTTAGTGGCCTCTTAATTGATCCCTATGCTCCTCCATCATCGTGTGTGGACTCTACATACTGATATATCTGATCACTATCATATTTGCTTCGAATGGAATAAGTCACTTGGGTCCGGTAACTACCCTTTTAAATTCAATCGATCTTGGCTTAAGGATCAGGATTTTATACCCTGGGTCATTGATAGGTGGCCTAGGCTGTCTCCTACATCTTCTGGTTCTGATTTGGATCTCCTTACCCACAAGCTCCATCTTCTCACAGATGATGTAAAGGATTGGATCAAACAAAAAGGCTCTTCTATGGAGTCTGAGTCTCACAGGCTGGATGATGATATCAGTAATCTTCTCTCTAATTCCTCATATGGTATTCTCTCACATAAGGAATAGCTGTCCGTGTCTCAGCTCAGATCTGAAAAAAGGAAAATATTGGAACACTACCTTTTGACTTGGAAACTCAAAAGTCATACTAAGTGGGCTCTGTATGGAGATTCTAATACTAAATACTTCCATGCCTTGGCATCTGGTAGGAGGAATCATAATGCTATCTGGTCCCTTATGGATGACGAGGGTCATTCCATTGAAGATGATGCTGCACTTAAGAACTTGGGTCAATGTCATTTTGCCAATATTTTTAAAGATGACAAACAGACCTGCTTATTGGAACAGATTAGGGTCGCTCTTCTTTGCCCTAAAATGATCTTACAGGTTGATGCTCCTTGTCTTACTCAACCTGTCACTATGACTGAAGTCGAGAGAGCCTTACACTCTTTCAAAAAAGATAGGAGCCCAGGCCCTGATGGATGGCCTGTTGAATTTTATTTACACTTCTTGGACTTATTGGGTGATGGATTACTGTCAGCTGTGGACTGCTCTAGGGTTTCGGGATATATTCCTCCCTCCCTTAACTCTACCTTTCTTGATTTAATACCCAAAAAGGATAATCCTATAACCTTTGCAGACTTTAGGCCAATATCCTTATGCAATTTATTATACAAATTGATTTCAAAGGTGATTGCTACAAGGCTGAAGCCTTTCTTGGACTCCCATATCTCTATTGAACAATATGGTTTTTTGAAAAACCGACAAATTATGGAACCTATTGGTATTGTACAGGAAGCTCTCCACTCTGTGAAAACTAAAAATACTTGTGCTCTCATCCTCAAATTGGATTTGGTTAAGGCTTTTGATCATTTTAATTGGTCTTATATTAGACTCATCCTCATACAAATTGGGGTACCTCTTCTAGCTGTTAATTGGATAATGGATTGCCTTACATTTGCTACCTTTGCAGTACTTTTCAATGGAACACCTTCGAAGTTCTTCGCAGCAACTAGGGGCATCAGAAAGGGTTTCCCCCTATCCCCCCTTCTCTTTATACTTGTTATAGAAGGGCTTAGCCTTTTGATTGCTGATGCAAGAGAACATGGTCTCATTAAGGGTATCAAAATAACATCTTCTCTTGCTCTTACATAGCTCCTCTTTGTAGATGATGTGATCCTACTTGGCACAAGTACCTTGTCTTAGTGGATGGATTTTGATGTAATACTCGGTACATTCTGCAAAGCTTCGGGGATGTGTATTAGTATTGAAAAATCTTATTTTCTTCATAATAATGTGGATGTTGATATTTGCATAGATATTGCCAGAGCCCTTCCATTAACTACAGGGTTTAAGTACCTTGGCTATTATCTTAAGCCTCTGGGGTATAAGGTAAGTGACTGGTACTAGGTGATACAGAAATTTGAATGAAAAATCTCAGACTAGGCACATAAGCTCCTCTCTCTTGGAGGTCGTCTAACTCTTGTTCAAGCTGTACTATCTAGTATTCCAGTCTATTGGTTGGGCCTTGCTCCAATATCGGTCTCTGTACTAAATAAACTCAAAAGTCTGGAATTCAATTTTTTATGGGGCTCCTCTGACAATAAACACCATTACCATCTTGTCAAGTGGAAGACTCTTTCCTGGCCGAAAGAGTATGGGGGATGGCGTATAAAGAATTTATTTTGGTTCAACATTGCTCTCAAATTAAAAAATCTTTGGTTAGTGCTTTGGAATGAGGGATTATGGAATCGTGTTATTCTCGGTAAATACTTGAAAAAGCATTTTGTAGTGTCATGGCTCAGAGGTAAGCTTTTCAGCGTTCATGGCGTATCTATTTTCAGGAGAGGGTTCTTACAAACCCTTCCATGGCTTGGTAGATGTCTTGCATGGCAAGTGGGTAATGGTGAACAAGTGCGGATTGGAATTGATACTATTATTAGAATTCCTTATACGTTCAGTTGGCCTGTTGGGTTTCTTGAGTTTCTGGAAGACTTGGACATTGTCTGTCTCTCACAAGCCCGTAACATCCTTCTGGGATCTCAGTACTGGTACTCGGCCGAGGATCTTTGTGTATCTGGGGAATGGAAACTAGCATGGGATTCATTCACTCGAAACTTGGAGCTTGGTGGTATTCGCCTTCATTCACAGTCTGATACACTGATGTGGGCTTATAATAAGTTTGATGGATCAGTTCAACAAAACTGGTATATGAGAGTATTGTATCTAATTCATATTCCCTAGAAGGTAGTAGAATACTTAAACATATATGGTCAGGAACTCTTCCCAGAAGAATCGGTTGTTTTGTATGGTTGTCTTTGATGAACAAACTTCTCACTTGGGATAATCTCCAGAAGAGAGGGTGGATTGGACCTGGGATATGTGCCCTTTGTAGCAAGGATGTTGACAGTGTCCAACATTTATTTTTTCATTGCCCTGTTTGGAGGAATCTGATCTCATGTCTTATGGAACAGTACCATTTCGCTCTCACCTTCCATTCTGTGGATCTCTGTCCTTCTTGGAAAAGTGGACCGATTATTTCTCTATCCACTCAGCATTATGCTATCTCCCTTACCTCGCTATGTGTACTATTTGGAAAGCGAGAAACATTTATATATTTGAAGGGAAAAAACTGCTTCTCATCAGCCTTCTTCATCAGATTGCTTATCTTTCTCATATGTACTTCCCATCGGTCATTAAGGTAAAAAAAGCTAGATCCTTGGCCATGGGTCATGTGCTTCACTTCCCTTGTGGTTTCTTTGGTGGGCAATCTTCAAAGAAGGTAGGGGGAGTTGGTTTATGTCTGATGTTGAATGAGTCACATCACCTCGAATTTGCATTGGGAGCAGGTCCATCCACCAACACAAAAGCTAAACTAATAGGGTTCTGGGCCCTCATGCATACAGCCCAAATGATTGGGATACCCAAGCTTAGGATATTTGGTGATTCTCTTGTCATTATCAACTGGGCAAAGGGTACAACCTCTCTCTCACCTTCGGAACTCTATCATTGGTGTAGGGACACTAGGAAGCTATGTTCTTGCTTTCTAGAGTTGTCTTTCTGCCATATCTACCATGAATTTAATCAGCTTACAAATTGACTCTCTAAAAAAGCACTTTCTTTGTCTCCGGGATCTGGTGATTTCTCGGAATTTATTGAAGGTCATTTGACCTCTCAGGATTGTTTTGTGCTCTTTTGAGCTAGGTGTTGGAGCATTTTCTCCTTTTTATCTACTGCACCACATTGTGATTTGTTATGGAGTAGGCTCCTTTTAGACTATTGTTCTGCACTCTTTAGTTCACGGTAGATATGGTGTGAGTGGCAGCTTATTCTGATGGGATACTGTATTGTTGGTGAACTTGTCCCCCTTGTTGATTTGTCATAATGTGGCTCCTTCATGAAATGACTGATTGGTTTCTTATGGATCCTCTTTTCATGATTGTAACCTATTTTTTGGGTCAGCACAATAGATGCCCTTTGATTCATTAATGAATATCAAGGATAGGTTTTTTTCTTCTGAAAAAAAAGTTTGAGAAAGACATATCGTCAATGTTATCTTTTTAATAGAAGTACGAAGAAAGTTAAATTCTATTTTGTTTTTAAATTTGGGAGAAAGATATACCAATTGCAACTAAGATTTTTGAAATCTTGATAAGAAAAATTGTAAATATCATTTTTAATGAAAGTGTGAGACTTAAATGATGATACATTGGAAAGTAAAATTTGTTTTTTTAATTAAAAAATAAATTTATTAATATAAAATAAAAATTAGAAATATTGTTTTTTCAAGTTTGAAGGTTTTTATATATAATTTTTCAAAAGTCTTATCTTCAAAAAAAGATTGGAGATTGTCTCATACTAGATAAGAGAAGTGTTAACTATTTAGAAGTTAGATATGCAAAATGTTAATTAATTAAATTTGTAATTAGTGAATTATTGAATCTTTTAACTTTTGGAATTGAAAGAGCACATCACTGATATCAAAGAGAGGTCATAATTGCTTCATTACAATATACAGGAAGGATAAAGAGCAATCTATTTTAAATTTATATTGTAAGTTAATTTAAAATTGAAGAAAGACCATTCATCATTATTTGAATTAAATAAAATGAAATAAAATTTTAATTTTAAACTTTTTAATAATTTTATTATATTAATTTAATTTATATTTTAATAATTTAGATATTTTAAGTTTATTTTTAGTTTAAATGATATTTAAATTTAATTTAATTTATATTTTAATAATTTAGATATTTTAAGTTTATTTTTAGTTTAAATGATATTTAAATTTTTTTAATCAAAAGTTCATATAATTTTTTTCCTAACCTTAAAGCATTATAGATGAATAAAATTACATATATTAAATTTTAAAACTAAGCAATTTGGTTACAATGAGCATGATCATGTTTATATAAACAACAATCTTATCAATACAAAAGTGTAATTTTGATAAAATTGTATAATTAAATTTTAAATTATAACAAACCAAAAAGATATATAATCTTCATTTTTTCAAATTTTGTAACCTTATATATATATATATATATACTTCACACTTTAATGCCAAGGTTTATACACTTTTAAAAATGTATGAATTTTAAAAAAATTCTGTGGAGTACATGTGCACAATACATTTATACACTTATAGAAGTAAAACTACATTAGTAATGTACATTTATTTCTCCATTTATAAAATAATCAATTGTCTTTATTTTTCTTTTCATCGTTTTAACTTGTCATATTTAAGAAAGAGGATTTGTAATAACGAACTATGAGAGGGAAGGTGGGAGATCAAAATTAGTATAAGAAACCAATTACTTATATGATTCAGAGTGTCATGATGCCTGTAGAAGGAGCAAGTCGATAAGTCGACTTGAGCAAGAGCCAACTTAGTCAATCAGTCGACTAAGTCGATGGGCCGGCTTAGTCGATCAACCGACTAAGTCGGTCGGAGGACTAAAATAAGAAAACAGGTTGACCACCTAAGGTCGCGTCGGTTCATCGACCCGACATGTAAATATTTTGTAACCACTCTGTAATCATATATATTAGGTTGTTGAGCCAGATGAGAACTCAGTTCAGTCCTCTATGTTGTCTGGACTCATTTTGTATAATATAATCTGTTTATTCATCTATCTATTCTTGTCTCTTGTCTCTGTTTTATATTTATATATGTTTTAGTGTGTATTATTGATAACCATATGTGATCAGTGAGATTACAACATTGGTTCCATTGCCGGTAGTACACGGCTGGAATGTATGCAAACAAATGATACCAGAGCAGGAGATTAAGGACTACTGGGATCGTAAATTTTCAAACTACTTGCAGAACTACGCGCGAAGGAACAAATTAATAGTCACATAAGCAAAAGAAACATTTTTCATAGAAACGCATGAAAATTTTGTCGAATCAGTGCCCCAACTTTTGAAGAAATTCCTGGATGAGAAAACTGGACGGGATTAAAGAACAACAGTTGCTGGAAAAACTAATCTGCGGAGGTAGAACAAACTTGTCGAACTGGTTTGACAAAATTACCGACAACTTCTGTGAGGAACAAGCAGTCGAAGACAGAACTTCAGTAGAAACAGTGAAGGAGAAATTTTACACAGATCTCGTCGAACAATTTCTGTGTTCCCTACCGACCTTGCTGTTCAAATTTTTGATCGAGAAAGGGGTAGCACATATCATCAAACCTCGTCCATCACTTCACGAACTGCCAAAAAACTCTAACTAGGCGGAGAAGCAGAGGAAGTGGGAAAAATCCATTGCAGAAAGGGAGTGGAAATACTTCCTATGCAAATAGACCAAACTATCTGGGATTTCTAAAAAGCATCGGGTAGGCTATGGGGTGGTAGCTGGTCATATGTCAAGATAGAGTATAGTGGATCCTAGTCGACTAGAACCAGATATCAGTCACCAGTAATGAGAAGCCGACTAAAAGGGACCCCAAGAGAATAGTATCGTATGAAAGTATGTTGGACATTCAGAAAATAGAAAGGGAAGAGAGACACCAGAGAAGGGAAGCAAGATGAGAAAGAGCCTTAGAGATGCACAAAGGACGAAACCCTAGGGAGAATGACCAAGAAGAGAATCCGCCAGAGTCGGGTCATGACCGACATGAAGAAGGCGTGGAACAAGAAGCGTCCCCTAAGGAGGAAGAATTGTGGATAGAGCAGCCATAAGCTCTTCAATTAAGAGCTCCCAGTGAAGGAACAACCCTTTCCCCATTGAATCCGCGTACTCGAATACAGACTATTGTCGAAGAAGACCTCCGACTATGAGCTGGTGACTTTAGTATATGGAGTCGACTAGGCAACGAAACATACACTGGATGACACCTTATTATACATCGACCAATGGAAGGGAACTAGGTGATATTTCAAGCAGTACCCTCCCTCCGAAGTATCCACTTGCTCTTATCAACACATGAAGGAGTGCCCCCCCTGCCAAATACAACTTTAGAAGAAATAGAACACTCAAAACTATGAACAAATAGTTGCAGTGGACCATCGACAGTAGAATTTGACATCAAATGACTGCACGACGATGAAGAATCGACAACCGAAGGGAACGAAAGTTTCATTGACCAGAATTTCATAGGCACGAATACACCAATAACCCCACCGCCCTCATCACCACCCCCACCTCCACCGCTGCCACCTTCTGAGAGCAATGACAGTGATTCAGACATGGGTCATGGATCGGCTCACATTCCTCTATATGAGGGGGATGAGGACCCTAGACGACATTGGTTCATCTGCAAGTCGACTTGGGAGGCCAACCAGGTTACAAATGAAGATAGACAAATGGCACAGTTCACAGGAGCCTTAAGGAAAAGGGCATTGAAGTGGTACATTACCTTCTCAGAAAGACAACCCATAGCAACAAAAGCCAAGATTAAGGCACAATTTTTGTCATTTTTCAAAACCCCAGATGCTAAGCACCTAGCCGTGAAGAAACTCAAAACCACATCACAAAAGCCAGGGGAATCCATCTGTGACTACGAGAAGTGTTGGAAATACTTACTGAGCCAATTGGATTATGTTATAGATGAATAGTTACTAATCCAGTGGTATCTTGCATGACTATCTCAAAAAGTATGCCGACACATCAGTCTGGAGACGTTCAAAACTTATGAGGATACGCTAACGAAAGCTCTTTAGGTAGAGATGGATGAGGATATACCTGCTTACCCCACAGACCACAGATTGGAAGAACAACTCGAGAACGTACATAATTCTCTAAAGGAGCTAAGCCTCAAGAATCAGGAGATATGGTGCACCAAATGCTTGACGGCTGACCATTCGAAAGATAACTGTTGACAAGAATATAGCTGACAATATGTTCTATTTGTACAGACCAAGTAATTTTGCGACATTTACCAGGAACACAGAGATCACTCTACGAAACACTTCCCATTTAAATGATGAAGAACATCAAAGCTTCCTGGTGCACCATCTATGAGACCAAAATTCATAACATAGCCGACTGTCAATTAAACCTAAAGAACTGACAGAACTATCAGGAGGTCTACCAAACGAATGCAATGGCACAACATAACGAGAAAAACAATCTAGCAAATGATTATAACGGACAAAGATGCGACGGTCAACAATATGAGCACCGGTACGACAATCGACGCCAAGGCTACGGAGAAAGAGGTCGATTCCTTGGGAATCGCGACACACGCCTGCGTCGACCCATCCAGTGCTTCACATGTTACAAAGAAGGTCATCGGTACACAGCTTGTCCATACAAGGACAGGACTGATCTCAAATTCTGTACCCACTGCGGGGTATGGGATCACTCACTAGAGGATTGCCCTTCCATGTTATAAAAAATTAATACCAAGAAAAATGTTAATGTCTTGTCTTGTGTGCAAAAGAATGATGTAATAACCACCAAAAATTTACATATTGTAACTCGGCAAGGAACAAAAATAGGAACTGATAACCCCAGAATTAGTAATATTAAAGAGACAAATGTCTATCCTAACCCATTGAAGGAAAAACAAACATATAAAGAAGCAACTCATGTATTTCAAGAAATGCAAAATAAGAAAACATGCATAACAGTCGGCCCAACACAATAAATAAATTAATCCAACTCGTTCAAACAAACAAATTAGTATCTTAGTTCATTGATTTGTTGCATGAAATAAAAGGTACCAACTCTGAAAAACAAACAAAAAACATCTGCAGCTTGAATCAAAAAGACAAAAGTGATGCCGACCCACTTGTCGACCTGGAAATCGAAGGTTACCACATCTGACAAGTAGTGCTTGACTTCGGCTCACAAGTAAATATCATGACTCGTGACACTTGGGAACAGATGGGCAGACCTCGACTCTATGAGTCAGGAATATACATGAAACTAGCCGACCAAGGCCTAATTGAACCCATTGGAGTCTGGAAAAACATCGACATGACTATCAAAGGAATTTTGACCAAGGTTTATTTTGAAATCATTGAACCAAAGGAAGGATCCAGCTCCTTCCCAGCGCTAGTCAGTTGACCTTGGGGTAGAAAGATGAAAGCATCCATATCCTTGGACAAGGAACAAATCAAATTAAAAGGAAATGGTCAAAAGGTCATTGTACCCATTCATCCATCCTAAGGGGAACCTTGGACTGAACCTATTGATGAAGAAGTCGATGTTAGACAACTCTACCAAATCCACAATGATGCAAACTACACAGAACCAAACATCCATGGAGAACTTCACTTAGGTAAACAAGACTCAGTTGGTTATAACTTAGACACCGAATTGTATGACCGGGAGATTGAGAACTACGAAACACAAGAAAGAGGGTGCTGGACTATACAAAAAGTGCAGAAAAATCCCACCCAACAATGCTTCATAGTATCCATTGTCCCAAAAAATTTCAAAAAGAAAATAAGGGAACACCCTACCTTACAACCAAACAACTTGAATACTACACAAATACCAAGGTATAAGGAGAGGGATTCACTAGTCATGCATGTCAAGCAAGTATCTAAAAATATTGGTGAACATGGCTGACTTCAAAGCCTAGTTGAAACTTTTACAGGGCAAGCAGCTAGATGGTGGGATACCCATCAGACAAGACTACAGACCTGGACAACTGCTTCGACTTACTTTGTTGAGAGGTTTGGAGGAAAGAAGTTAACCCAACAAGTTCAGATACTTGTATTAACTCTAGGACAGAACCCAGAAGATCATATCAAAACTTGTGAAAAGGAGTGGAGAAGACTTGGATACAAGGATGAACGAGCCTGGCCACACTTGTTCCCCTCAACCCTAGTTGACTAACCAAACAAATCGTATAAGATGGAAGAAGCTAGAGGTGAAACCTTCTTATGGCACGAAATCAGGGAAAATTTTATTAAAGACTTCAACTTCATACCTCAAAATGAAAATCTAGTTGAGACAGCAAAGCAAATTAAACAATTTATCCAACCGACCAAAAACCAACCCTTACAAGAACATCGATAGATAAGGTAATGTAACAATAGACAAACATGTTCAAGACCACAGTCGGCCCGATTATAATTAGAAAATGAAAACACAGAAGGGAATATATTTAGATGGAAATCCAACCATGTCGAAATGACAAAACCTATCTGCACAATCCTGAAAGTCGCAACAACTGATAAACAAGATACTGAAAGAATGACTGCAGCCTACTTCCCTGCCACATTCTCACAATTCAAAGAAGGAAGTCAACCGATCAATGAAGCCAAAGCACTAGAGTGGCTAGATGCCAAAGTAAAAACTAAAGAAGTCGACATCTCAAATGATGATCGACCAAAACTGGCAAAAATTGGTGACTACTGGAACGAACAACAGACCACAGAGATAGTGAACTTACTAAAAGAGTTCCAAGATGTCTTTGCCAGGGATTATAAAGACCTAAAAGGCTTAGTCCATGAAATGGGAGAAATGAAAATCGATATTAAACCTGATGTTTGACCTGTCAAGAAAAGACCTTATAAACTGGCTCACAAATACAAGGAGATAGTCAAAAACGAAATTGATAACATGTTAGCAGCAGGCATCATCTACCCTATCGACCAATCAGAATGGGAAATTGCAATGGTCATACAACCCAAGAAACATGACCCGACCAAACTAATAATTTGTGTCGATTTTAGGGAACTAAACAAAGTAACACTGACAGACCCATTTCCAACCCCTTATGCCGATGAAATCTTGAAGGAAGTTGCAGGACATGAATGCTACTCATTTACATATGGATTCTCAGGCTATAACCAAGCACCAATAGCTAAAAAAGACCAGAAGAAGACAACATTTGTGTGTGAATTTGGTTCCTTTGCTTACAAAGTTATGCCTTTTGGATTAAAGAATGCACCTGCAGTGTTTTCTTGAATTGTTGTCAAAACATTTCAAGAATACATCTATAAGTCCATGGCAGTATACTTCGATGACTAGACAATATACTCCACCTTAAAAGATCATTGCAAATGGCTCAGACTTATGCTGGAGAGATGTAGACAGATTCAACTCTCCCTAAACATCAAGAAATGTATATTTGTGACCCCCATAGGGATACTATTAGGGCACATTGTCTGTAAGGAAGGTATTAAAGTCGACTTTGCAAAGATTAAAATTATCCTCGACCTGAAACCACCAGTAAACCCCAAACAAGTCAGGGTGTTACTTGGCCACACAGGCTATTATAGAAAATTCATAAGATACTATTCAGATATGACCTATCCTCTTGAAGAACTATTAAGGGAAGATCAAGAGTTTAACTGGACAGAGGAATACCACTTATCATTCGAAAAATTAAAAAGGAAACTAGTCAAAGCCCCCATCCTAAAGTTTCCAAACTGGTCGATCAATTTCCATGTACATATTGATGCATTAGGAATAGCAATAGGAGCAATCCTAACTCAACTAGAAGATGATGGAATGGATTATCCCATAGTTTATAGTAGTCGAAAATTAAACAAGGCTAAAATAAACTATTGGACTACAGAAAGAGAATCCCTAGGTATGGTCTTTGTCCTCCAAAAGTATCGACATTACCTTTTAACTAACCCTTTCACATTCTATACCGACCATCAAGCCCTGAAGTATCTTGTCAATAAACCACTCCATCATGGAAGGATTTGTCGATGGCTACTTCTCTTCCAAGAATTTGAGTTTGAAGTTGTTGTCCGACCAAGCAAGTTAAATGTCGGGCCCGACCATCTATCCCGAATCGACACACGAGAAGAACCAACCGGAGTTGACGATGACTTACTTGATGCACATTTATTTTGCATAGAAGCAGTCTCAACAGAACTATAAGAAATAGCTGAGTTCTTAGAAGATGGACATGCACCAGAAGGTATGAGTACCAAGGAAAAACAAATCTTAGCTATGAAAGCTGCACCGTACAGTCTCATTAACAAATTTTTATACAAAATGGGATTAGACGACATCCTCAGAAGGTGTGTACTCGAACATGAATGAGACCAAATCATGCATGAAACACACTATGGACCTGCAGGAGAACATTTCCAAGCAGACACAACGGTAAAGAAAATCCAACAGTCAGGATTATGGTGGCCGACACTCCACAGAGATTGCAAAAGTTTTGTTAGTCGATGTGACAGATGTCAATGACTAAGTTGACCTATGCATAGTACAGAAATGCAGTTGATATCAGTAAACCCTAGTATCACATTCGAAATCTGGGCCATAGACTTCATAGGACCATTTCCTATCCCAGCAAAAAGATCAGGTGCAAAGTATATTATTACTACAGTGGAATACGTCACTAATTGGGAAGAAGTTGAACCCGTCGATACATGTTCTAGTGACATAGCCACTAAGTTTATCTATGAAAATATCATCACTAGATTTGGATTCCCACTAACCCAAATTAGCGACCAAGGGACACACTTTATCAACAAAACTATCAAAACCCTGACCGACTAGTTCCAAATCGACGACCGACGGAGTACAACATATCATCCTCAGTCGAATGGAGTGATTGAAGCATTCAATAAAACATTAACAAAAGGGTTAACTAAAATATGTAATGCTGACAAGGACGATTGGGATGAGAAAATACCTGCAGTATTATGGGCATACAGAATAGCCTACAAATGATCGACCAACCAAACCCCTTTTCGACTAGTCTATGGACAAGAAGCAGTAGTTCCACTACACTTCTGACAACAGACACCTATTATCGCAGAAATAATACATGTCGACGTCGAACAGGGAAGGAAGGATTGACTATTTCAACTCAGTAAGCTAGAAGAGCACCGACTCATGGCCATGCAACACCAAGAAATTCAGAAGCAACAACAGAAAGCATGGAATGACCGCAACATCAAGAACAAAAACCTGTCGGTCAGCGACCTTGCTTTACTCTACAATAGTTGGATCAAAGGAAAACCTAAGAAACTCCACACATAATGGATGGGACCTTACATTGTCGAAGAGATACATCCCAATGGATCAGTCCGACTAAGGACGTTATAGGGCATAGTATTTCGGAAGCTCGTTAATGGAGCCCGACTAAAACGTTACAGAAACTGATACTTAAAAAAATAAAAAAATAAAAAAGAATCATATAACGACCATAACCGTCAACCAAAATCCATAAAAACCAAAAATTCCAAAAACAAAATAATACCCTACAGAAAGAAAACCATGACAGGAAATCACCATCTCAACAACCGCCATCATGACCATCGACCATTTTCATCGACCACTCCTGTCGACCATTCTCATTACCAACACTAGCCGACGACCTCAATAATCCCATCGCGCATTCATGACCTCGAGCGCTGAAAGCAAGTCACCATTAACTCACACTCACGTACTCCAGCTGGAACATCACGTTCGCCATTAATACACCCATTGCCACACACAAACACAACATCGCCTATAAGTACTGAACCGTTGAAAGTTCATTCACCGCAACCTATATAGACAGAGCATCAGAACACCCATTCGACCAAAAGATGAGAACCCCTTAGTGACATCGACCAAACTGACATAATGGCCCCCAAGCAAACTAGAGCATCGACCAAGGCAAAAGAGATACAGGCTGCGGATACACCTTTGGTCTGCAGGATGAAGAACATTAAAAATGCCAAAGTACAGGAAGGCCCATGGTAGAAGCTATGGACCGAGATCAAAGAATGGGCCTTTATCGACAAAAAGGCCACTCAAGCATCACATAAAATCCAACGCAGCACTCTCTTTGGCTACGCCAATGCATTGCTGATGGCCAACTTTGGTGGCATGAAGGAAGCTGCTGTGAATTTCATTATCATTCGATACCACAATGTCCGGTTCTACTTTGACGAACCAATCGACATCTCTAGAGATGTCATCTCCAAGCTGACCGGTCTCTCTAATAAAGGAGACCCTGTACCAATCGAAATCAAAGAAGGACTGGTCGAAGAGCTCACTGGATCACCTTCCAGAAAAAACTCAAAAGGGTTGATGATCAGCCAAACAACAACTCGAACGCCACAGATTGTGGCCAAAATCATTGCAATCACACTCACTTTAGCAGGTCAAGGCAGTGACCTCAAGTTAGAGATGCTGGAAGCCGTCGACACTATTGCCACCAACGAATGATTATACATATGGGGGTATTATGTCACCGACATGGTAAAAACCATCTATGAGCGATGCCAAGAAATGGGGGGAATCATCAAGTTCCCCTTCCTCATCTTATGGATTTTTATGTACTACATCTGCCCAGAGGGGAGCCCAGTCTTTCGGGAACCATCCAGGTTCGACATGTGGAGGTTTAAACCCTTCTCCTAGAAAGGAACCCTACACGAACTGGAGCATGTGAAAGTATTCCTGGAGAATTGGTTCCAGCAACTGAAAGTTCACACGACTAGATGGAGGGTGCCTCAAAACATCTGACGAAATCTACCCGCGAACTCCCACATCTAGCTGGAGCTCAACCATACCTCGGTTTGGTACATCTAGGGCAAGGACTCCAATGCCAAAGCCCTTGACTACTATCCATCTGTCGGCCAGATCTTCTGAGAACTGTCTCGACAGGCTAAGACGAAGATACCAGTACCACCAGCAGCCAAACAGATCGAATTCTCGATCAAGGAGCCACTCACCGACCAAGAAAAGGAGGAATACTATGAGCTCAACCTCTACATTAGCACATTTGTATCAGAGGAGACACCAGTCGAACACACTGTTCGACTACAGATAGCTATCAAACCTCCAACTGCAAAGAAAATAGAACCACAGCCTGCAAAACCAAAGCCATAGCCACAGCAGCAGACAACTCCTCTAGCTCCAGCAAGTGTCATCCCGACTCAAGCACTGACGAGCGAAGCAAAACCAGACAACCCTGAGTATGCTGTTACAAAAGGAATTATTCAAAAACCTGCCAAAGAAATAGCAGTAGCCAGGAAGAAAAAAAAAACACAAGAACAACAATAAGGTAAAGGTAAGCACAAACTTATCATTGCCGAATCATCAGAAGACAAGGACGAACTGGTAGCTACGCCCTTGACATTATAGAGGATGCCACCACAAATAAAGTGCCAGTCGAAACCCAACTCCGGTGCTTTGTCGACGCAGGAGCACAAGCAGGTCGTCCGAAGAAAGCAAATACTGCGACGACGCCTGAAAACGTCGTCGATCTTGTGTCGACACCTCCACCCCCATCACCGACAAAAACAATCAAGGAACAAGCATCGAAACAATAGTCAGTCAACCCCCTCGACTTATACAAAAGCGCAATGTCGGAGACGGTAAAAAAAAAAATTCGACAGAGACACCGACTTACAAGATTTCTTTGAGACACTTCCTGCACTGTTTAAGTCGGCTCAGAAGATTTCCACCTAGGCACCTATCTATACAGGAAGGGGCACACAACCCCCAATCATTGCAACCATCATGTCGACCTTCACAAGACAACCTGACAAGGAAGGTCACGTGACTGGACATCTGTCCTCCACTATTGCAACAGCCGACCCCGTACCCCAAGCTGACCTACCATCCATTGCATCGACGGAAGCAGAAATGACTTCCGACATAAACTCACACCACTAACCCGACAACCCACCACTCAACCATACTTCCCCCAAACCCATCACCCTCGACCATTCACCAGCTCCATCACCACCACCACCACCATCTCCACCACCACCACCACTCCCTGATTTAGAGACAGGTCCACCACAACTAAGTACATCCACACAACCAGAGGTGACCACCTAACCCACAAATCCAAGATCCCGGATCAACTGTTGCAGGTACACAGGAGACTGAAGAAGAAAAGTACAAGAAAAAGAAGGAGCATCATGGGAATTCTCCCAAAATCCAAATTAGCTTGAAGGATGCAAGCTCCTTGGCCAACAAAGAGATGGGACAACTCCTCAAAACCCTAGCGAGTGAAGCAAAGACGAGGAGTGCGAGAAAAAATAAATAACTCTAGGCCAAAAACACTAGAACAGATCGAGTTTCTTGACAAATGTAGGAATTTGGCCCAGTCCGTCATGCCGGGCCCCATAGAGATCAACACAGATAGACCGCTTGAAAGAGCCTATCATCTATTTGAGAGCATGGTGTCGACCCTCCAAGCGCTCATTCAGGAAACCAAGGAGGAACAGAAAAAGGAAACTGCCCAATTCCTAATGGCACAGTACACTGCATTTTCTGAAGCGTACAAAGTATTACAGGACCATATGGAGGAGTCTGTCGTAACCGAAGAAGTACTAAGAGACTGGCCTGCTCACTATGGGCAAGTTTATCAGTAGACATGACTGAATTGGCAAAGGATTCAAGCACTGGAGAGTAGAAAGACCACTGAGGCAGCACTTAGAACGACAATAGAAGAACAGATAGTGCTTGAAATGACCAAACTGCAGAAAGTGGAATGGGAAGCACATCAGTGGGTGAAAAAAGCTCTCCCCAACTTAGAGAAAGTAGACATCATCTGCATGCAGATGAAACGACTTATCGATATTGTAGAGGAGAAGGACCAGTTCATGGGTCCTGACATGGAGAGGATATTCAAAGTCTCCATCTCGGAAAAGATGTCGATCTTATAAGGCTTAACCACACTGACCATCGATATCCAGAAAGTTTTGTAGAGTTGGACAGATTTCCAACATCACCTCGCCATCACAGCCCCAGCCATTGTTGAAGTCTGCGTACAGAAAGGACCGAGCATCAAACTTCACAGCACACCGCAATAAATTTTTAAAAGCCAACAAGAATTTTTTGTACCTCCCTGTTTCTTCGGGACAAAGAAACATTTTGTTCATGGGGGAGATGTAGAGGGAGCAAGTCGATAAGTCGACTTGAACAAGAGCCAACTTAGTTGATCAGCCGACTAAGTCGATGGGCCAACTTAGTCGATCAACCGACTAAGTTGGTCGGACGACTAAAATAAGAAAATAAGTTGACCACCTAAGGTCGCGTCGGTTCACCAAACCGACAGGTAGTTATTTTGTAACTACTCTGTAATCATATATATTAGGCTGTTGAACCAGATGAGAACTCAGTTCAGTCCTCTGCGTTGTATGGACTCACTTTGTATAATATAATATATTTATTCATCTATCTGTTCTTGTCTCTTGTCTCTGTTTTATATTTATATATGTTTTAATGTGTAATATTGATAACCTTATGTGGTCTATGAGATTACAACAATGCCTTTTAGACCCACTACCAAAGCGTTAGATACCACAACCTCCTACAAAGGGAAAAGACCTATATCCACTTCTTCTTGTTTATCCCCTGATAAAGGAGTGGATTCCCTAATTGACACTTGCAACTCCTAATTAACCTCATCATCAAGTCAATATCTAAAGTTGATTCTTCTTAAAAATTCTATGTCTTTGGTTTGATGTGGTTCCTTTTTCATAGGAGGACGAGATCAAGAATTTGGACAAGTAGTTTGTAAATATGTGAGAAATGACATATCCCGCAAGTCCAAAATGTTGATTTTTTGAGCAGTTATAAAGTTCTTTGAACTTTAAATCTTTTATCAATAAAATACTAAACACATGAACCACTGAATGATTCAATCACACAAATTATTCATCTACAACACAAGATATACCCTCATAAACCCTCACAATAATGAGGATAGAAAACCCATCAATTCTTTGGAGTATAATAGATAGATTTGTAGAGAATAGATTTTACACAATAAGATATTGCCCGATAAGAGAGAACACTAAGAAATAGAGAATAATGATAACTGTGTTGACTTTCCATGTGCCCATCACATTAATAACAAGCCAAAAACTCAGTCATGCAAACTATAGTGAATGGATGCATGAAAATTGAGCACACATGCACATTAAGTATGAAATCCCTTCATGAGGCATTCACCCGGTACATTGGAATTATCTCCATGCATACATATGCACCATGCCTTTCATATTTGACATTAACTGATGCTTAACCGACATTAGAGTGAACTCAACATATATCTCAATGTATGTACACTTATTTAATAGGCTAACATAAGTGTCACTATGCTTTAACTCAAGTGTCATCATGCAAATACTTTATTAACTAAAGTGTCATCATTTGATTAACTTAAGTGTTTAATTAATGCAAATTACTTTAGTTTAACGAGTCCATATTTATTCAACACTTAGTTAACTATTATTAACTGAATCATGCCGATTGATTTACTTGTAGTGATCACTGTGAGTTCTCTTAAGAACGCATTGTAACTTTAACTGAGACTTAGAATTTTTAACTAATACATTCAATGTTACATCTACAAAAGCTTTAACTAGATCTTAGTAATTCGAGTTCACTTTAGTCATTAAATTGGAAATTCAAATCTCTATGCATTATCTCTTTTATTGCTTATATCTTTATCTTTATTGCATGGTCTAGATGTGTTAACATTAATTATCATATTATATTCTCACATGCTCTGATCATATTATATTACTCTCGAACGATATAATCATTCCTAAAGTAATTCACTTTAGAGGTAGGTAATCTCTAAAGGAGACTTAATAACAATCTATGACCAGGGTTAATAATATATCACAAAACATTTATCCTTTAACATGTAAAGAATTTCACCTCTATAACTAGAGGCTGACCTCATAAGGTGTTGTCTATGAGAATCATGACTTGATATTACTCAAAATTCTATAGTCTTAATATTAATCACAAGACTCCAGTCTTGATATTACTCACAAGAATTCACAATACAACATTGCCACCTCAATTATATGAGGATATATAGGACTTGATATTAATCATAAGTACGACTTGATATTACTCACAAGTTTGGAGAATGACTCCTAATGTTGTATATTTAACACTCCCTCTCAGGGAGGGAGGAATTCTCTATCATGCCAAGCATTCTCTACCATACCAAGCTTTTATCGGAAGTACCTTAACTTCATCATTAACAGAGTCTTTGTTAACACATCCAGAATCTCATCAGTAACAATGTATTGGATTCTTACCTTACTAGACCATGTGTCTGATGAAGTAATTGTTCATCTCAAATGTGTTTTATCACAAAATATAGGGTTTTCCAAAATCTATAGACTCAATATTTTAACCCATCAAGTAGATTCTCAAGCTACATTACTCCTCAGTAGGTAGTACAATTCGTAGTGCTAGCTAAAATACTCTTTTCTTTTGTAGTACTAGCCGCAATACTCTTTGCTTCTGTAGTACTAACCATAATGATTCCATCCTAAATGGAGTTGGCATAATCGAGTAACTTTATCTCATGAGTGGAGGAAAAAAAGTCCATAAACAATAGCACTTCGAAGGTAACTAAGCACATGCTTAATGTGAATGTCTAATATCATACATGATCTGACTTACAGTGTAACATATAACATGTCTACTCTGTATCAAATATATTGAGAGACCTAAACTAACATGAAGTTTCCCTAAACTCGAAACCACGGATTTGCAATCCATCATGTCAAACTAAATTTTTTTATTACTTATGTCAATCTTTGACACTTTCTTTTTCTTGTTCACTTCTACATTCTTCTACTACACGGAGAAGTTCTCTATGAGGTTTCCATTCTCTATGATGTTCTCTAAGGCCTGATCACTTAAAATGTAGATTCATTTTTCTATATCGTAGTACCTCAATAACCAATTATGTGGCTATATAACCTCTCCAAAAAGGTTTGACTGCTCCCCAACAGTCCTTAAGAACTATTCCTGAGTATCTGATAGTCTCTGATACTTTTACTATGTCTCTACTCATGTGGATTCTTTCCACAAGAGATACTACAACCCATGGTTGTTTGAGTCATGTACCATGACTTATCATGGTTATGTGCAACTTAGTGCCTTTTTTGTTTCATGAATTTAATGGATCCATGTACCACTCCATGACTAATAGGTGGGGATTTTATCTATTACTACCTACAGGGACACATTAATACTCCCTCTTAAACTAGAGGAGTTTTTTTTGTCTAGAAAGTACTCAAATTTTCTTTGGACAGAGTTTTGGTAATTATGTTGGAAATTTTTCGATGGTCCATGTATTGCTCCTTTATGTACCATGTATCAGATATAACTAACTAATATCCTTTTCAGTTTTTTTTCACTATCCGAAACATATTTGACTCCATATCCACTCATACCTTGTAGGTACCACAACACATGCTTCATTGTACATGTCTATATACAGACTACAAAGCTTATATACAATCTTGGTGGTAATTAGATACATCTAGGATCTACTTAACTAACTATGAGATCCTCCAAATATTCAGATCTTGTCATCATATGTGTGGCCATGGAATTACAGTCCATTGTCCTAAATCTCTTCTGGATTTCTACTATGTATTTTACTTAACTGTGGGAAATTTTATTGGGTTTCATCCATACCTCTAATCTCAAGAGTCATCCAATATTTTTGAACTATGAAGTCTTATTTCTTCCTAATATGAGCACCATGCAGATATTCTCTTTAACAGGAGGCTCATCAACCATTTTTATTGGTTCTTTAGGAGCTAGTGAATCTAGCTTCTCCCTCTCATTATCAGGATGTGAGGATCATAATAATTATTGTTGGATGCTTCTTCCTATAAAAAATAGGAACCTCTTGATATGCTCCTAGAAGTTTCCCTTGTCAAGGAATCCTTCTCTCTTTCAAAATATTCCATCGAGATGACTCTTTACTTGTTAGTTTAATTTGTTTGTAGTTCAAGGCATATGTTTTTTCCCTACAGGACAAATTTAGTTTTTCCCTACAGGACAAATTTATTCTGATGGTTGGAAACTTTGCATAACCATAAAATTTATGTACAAGAATATTTCAATGTATTAGCAATGGTTCACACAATTATGCACATAAATTAATCAATTTTTCATTATAACACCATTCTAATATTTAAGTAATGTTATGCAGCCCTACATTCTTCTTTACTTAATCATAACATGTGCTTCATGAGATTTTCTATATTCCAATAAAAGATAGACTATATCCTCAACATGTTATTCCATAACATACTTCCTAACTCTAGGATTTCAAATCTCTTTATAACTGTAATGAAACATATTCAAAACCCCTTCAGATCTGATTTATAAAAGCATATAATAATCAAAATGCAAATACTTTTCTTTCATTGTTTTGTGTGGGCTCCCTCTTGATCTCTGCTTCCTTGTGGATATTACTGGAGTCCCTCGGTCTTGATCTTCTTTCTTCTCTGCAAATTTTTCTTGCAAATTTGATTTCATGTAATGGGTCATGAATCTCTACATGGGGAACTTGGATCTCATGCAAACCAGAGCTAATGCTCTTTTTTTCATTAAAGGAAATACTCCTTCCGGTAGTCATCATCTTCTTCCTCATATGAGTTCTTCTGAATAGTTTCTTCTTCTATAGCGGTAGAAGAAAGACAATGATCTTTACCATTTTTATTTGATTTACACTCCTTTGCACAATGACCCTTGTTTTGACAATTGTAGCACCAAACCTTCAACTTGTCAAAAATTTTATTAGATTCCTTATTCTTTGGAGAAAAATATTTCCTTCCATTCATTCTTCCCTTGAGGGAAATATTTTCTTCTTTGGTTAACTCTGACATTCTCTAGATTCACCCCTCCCCTTGGAGGAATTAATGCCACAACCTCTCGATGTTAGGTTTCTCTTCTCATCCATTTACTATATCCAAGAATGTCTCCCATGAGGACGGGAGACCATTAATCATGGTTTGAAGAAGATCATCTTCATCTACCACAACTTCAGTACTGAAAAGTTGGTCTTTCACAGGCTTGAGGGATCTTGGTGAATAATGATGCCATTGACTTGTCCTTCTCCATATTTCAGTTCCATATTTTTTTTCTTTAAATCCGTCTTTTGACTTGGGGCCTTCTTCTCATATAGGTTTGTGAGTGTATCAAAACACTCCTTTGCAATATTCAATGGAGTGATCATGGACATTAGATTTTCCTTAACTGAATCATAGATTATATGTTTGGACTTTGCTTAGTTCTTATTAAATTTAAGCCCCCCTACATTGGTGTAGAATCCTCTACCATAGTGGATATGTAGGTATCTAGGTCATGCTCCTCAAGAATGTTTAATACCATTTCCTTCCGAGTTTTTAAATTGGAAGTGCCCTCAAGATGGTCTTCTGGTCGAACGAAGATTGATGCCATAGATCTCAAAAAAAAAATCAACTCCTCAAGATCTACATAGGCTTCTATTTGCTTGCACAATCTTAGCTCCTACATGTCATGAGCTTTGATACCATGTTGATTTTTTCAAAATTTTTGAAGATGTTTGAACTTTAAAACTTTTATCAATAAAACACTAAACACACGAATCACTAAATAATTCAATCACACCAACTATTCATCCACAACATTAGATATACCCTGGGCTTGACAACAATGAGGATAAAAAACCTAGCAATTCTTTTGAGTATAATAGATAGATTTGAAAATAATGGCTTTTACTCAATAGTAGATTGCCTTATAAGAGAGAACATTGAGCATTGGAGAATAATGATCAACTGTGCCAACTGTCCATGTGTCCAACACATTAATAACAAGACAAAAACTCCGTCATAAAAAGAATTAAGCACACATGCACATAAACCGTGAATTCCCTCATGAAGCATTAACCTGGTACACTGGAATTATCTCCATGCATACATATGTACCATGAATTTCATCTTTGACATTAACCGATGCTTAACTGACATTAGAGAGAACTCAGTATCTATCTAGATGTATTTACACTTAGTTAAGTGGCTAACATAAGTGTGATTATGCTTTAACTCACTTGTCATCGTGCAAATTCTTTATTAACCAAAGTGTCATCTTTTGATTAACTTAAGTGTTTAATTAATGAAAATACATTAATTTAACTAGTCTATCTTTATTCAACACTTATTTAACTATTATTAATTGAATCATGTTGATTGATTTACTTGTAGTGGTCATTGTGATTTCTCTAAAGCACACATTGTAATTTTAACCGAGGCTTACAATTCTTAACAAATACATTCATTGTTACATCCACAGAAGCTTCAACTCAAGATTACTAATTCGAGTTCACTTTAGTCATTACATTGGGAATTCAAATTCTTTATGCATTATCTCTTGTATTTCTTATCTATTTATCATTGTTGCATGGTATAGATGTTTTAGGATTAATTATCATATCATATTATACTCAGAAGAATTGCCACATGTTATGATCATATTATAGTCCATGGGGTCTTCACTTTGTGAAACCATGCCATAATTCCTATGTTCATGGGATATTAAAGAATACCCCTAATTTTACTAGATATTGATAATTATGTACACATATCCTTCTTTTTATTCCCCCTCCCAATACATATTTCTAATTTTAAAAAACCCATCTTTACGATATATTCCCTATTTTTACTAGTAACCCATTTTTATACCCCGCAATACCTATAAATCCTCCATACCCTACTCATCGCCCCCCAATACCTACAATATTTTGACCTTATTTTTCATAATTAAAAAACGCCCCTTTATGAATGAATGTGATAAGATATTTCTCAATAACATGAATCCCATGTGATATAGTCATTGCTAAAGTAATTCACTCTAAAGGTAGCTAATCTCTAAAGAAGACTTAATAACAATCTATGACCACATGGTTAGTAGTTATCGCATACCATTTATGCTTCAACATGTAAATAATTTCACCTCTATAACTATAGGCTCACCTCATAGGGTACCGTCTATAAGAATCATGACTTAATATTACTCACAAGTCCAACTTGATATTACTCAGAAGTCTACAATCTTGATGTTACTCATAAGACTTCAGTCTTCATATTACTCAAAAGACTTTATAATACAACATCATCACCTCAATCATATGAGGATATATTGGACTTGATATTACTCACAAGTCCGACTTGATATTAGTTATTACCCACAAGTCTGTAGAATGACTCCTTATGTTGTATATTTAACACGAAAGATGTGTTCTCATAATCCAATACATATGTGTATTTAAAGTTCTTCCATGTGAAAATCATTTTATCTAAAACACCATTACTAAGACCAATCTCCATAGAATTTCATGCATATGTGCATAAACCTACCAGGTCTCTCTCAAGATCTAATTTGATGGAAGTGCCCAAAGAATTCACAATATCATGAAATATTGATAAATACTAGAAATGTAAAGGAAAATAGGAAAAACAAATCCAAATTGTCATTCTAGTAACTAACATAGTATTGAGATTAAATTGGCAATTTTAGCATATAGGAAATTATTTTTATGTTATTTCCATTATTGCGCCGAGAGGCGCTCTACAACCCAGTATGGGGGAGATCTTGTCACGTGATGTAACGTGATGTAACGTGATGTAACGTTACTAACATGTCGGCAAAAAATAATAGTGAAAGTGAATATTATGGCGGAGATCTTGTCACGTGATGTAAAGTTACTAACATGTCGGCAAAAAATAATAGTGAAAGTGATAGTGAAAGAGAATATTATGGGGGAGATCTTGTCACGTGATGTAACGTTAGTAACATTTGTAACATGTCGGCAAAAAAATAATAGTGATAGTAAATCTAATGGGAGAGATCTTGTAACGAGATGTAAAGTTTGCAATATTGAAGTAACTAATGTAAAAAGTAGTAAATATTTTGTGATCAATTCCATGTCTTAAACTTTTCAAGGAGGGCGAAAGTGATTTTTTTTTCTAAAAGTTGTCAATAACAAATTAGGTGCGTGGAATTCGCATGGTTAAAGGCCAAACCTTCTAAGAACCAGTGGAGGTCAACAATCGCTATGTTGATATCAACGGGTTGCATCTGCTGACGGCTCACGGGGATTGTTTGGGAAGCATATCCAACTTGCTTAAAAAGTCAGATCTTCTATGGCTCCGTTGGAATGAATTTCCCAATGTCTCCCTGCCTTCGTGGATTAAAAAAATTAAGAGTTCTAGAAATTCGGATGGCCACTGGTGAATTGAAAACATTGTGGAAGAGGAAAAGTGAGGTACATCTAGATTCTTTAATTTTTTAATGGAAGTTTGTGATTAGTTTTGGTAAGGGTTTTTAAATAATCACACTTGATATTTTACGGTGAATTGCAGGCACCTGTGCAGTTGAGGGATATGATTCTTGGTTCTCGTCTTTTAAAGTTTCCAAACTCCATAGGGAAGTTGAAGCACCTCCAAAAGCTTACTGTCTGTTATATCAAAACATTGCGAGAAGAATTCTTTCATCTCCGCTCCCTGAAATATTTGAGAATGGGCACAGGCATGAAGTTACTTCCAAAAGCATTCGGGAATCTTACGAACCTCCAACATCTTAATTTGAGTGGTTGCAACTGTCTTCAACTGTTGCCCAATTCTTTAGGAAATCTTACAAACCTCCAGTATCTTGACTTGTCTGGCTGCTCCAATCTGCAGATGTTGCCAAAATCCTTTGGAAATTTACTTCAACTTAAACATCTCTGTTTGACAGATTGCTCTAAATTGACGCTCTCAAACGAAACACTTGGAAATATTAGCACGCTAGAAAGCTTGGATATTTCAAATTGTCAGAAAATGGATGTAGTGCCTCTGTAAATCACACGTCAGTGGTCCCTGCAAAAATTATATTTGTGGGATACAAATTTAAAGTAATTGCCAAACGCGATTGGAAACTTGAGCAATTTGGAAATCCTTTTATTAAACTCCCCTAAGCTGGAAGATCTGCCGGCTTCCTTCTGTAACCTAATGTGCTTAAGGGAATTGAGACTTCATTTCTGCAACAATTTGAAATGCTTGCCTGACTCAATTGGAGAGTTAAAACAATTGACAGAGTTTCACCTATGGTATGCCGGATCCATAGAGTATTTACCAATTGGTGTCACTGAGTTGAACAATCTTGAAATTTTGGATGTCAGATATTGTCCCCTAAGAGCATTTCCTTTTGCCCGTGTGGAAATGGTTGGAGCCGGAAAAGAGCCATTGACAGATCTTAGAGAGGGAAGATTTTTACACTCTTCCATTGACAAGTGCATGCTGCGACTTAAAGATTTACATCTTTGGGGCACGAAGATAAAGGAATTATCATTTCCGAGAGGTGTTTGGCCTAACCTCCTACATATCAATATCATCTATGGTCATGATTTGGTGGAGGTTGGAGAACTGCCAACAACACTAATATCTTTAGAGTTGCAACATTGCTCTCTCTTGAAGAAAATAACAGGTCTTTGTGGTCTTGAAAAACTTCGTCGACTACACATTTATGGGTGTGATCGAGTAGAGGAGCTGCCCGGTCTTGAGACGTTGATATCTTTGGATCTGAAGAGCGTAGTGGAGATGAAGAGGAAACGGAAGTTGAAGTGGAACTGGGGTTGAAGAGGATACAAGAGTTGCATCAGAGTAGTCAAATAAGTTATGACGATGATGATCAACAGTATTGTTCTGAAGATGAATTTATTTACAAATAGAAAAATATAATTTAAACATTTACAAAGTTAGATTTTAACCAAAAAAATAATATGCTAATCAAAATTTATTAAAAATTCTAAAAAAATCTTATTAAAAGGTCCGAAACAAATTCTCAATTTTTTTATTATTAAAAAGTCCAAAAAAATCCCAAATTTAGAATAAATAAATTGGTTTGAACAAAATCTATTGATCCATTATTTTAAACTAAATGTTAATTAAAAAGAAATAAACCAATCATAATTTTGGGTTTGAATTCATAAAGTTCAAAGTGGATTTGATCCTTCTAATTCCTACACAGACATTTAAAAAAATTAATTACACATTTCACTCTTGAGAATGATTGGTAGGCGAATCCCTCTAATTCCTGAGTGGATTTGATTCTAATTACTACAAACTAAAGATAGTAAGCTTACATGGAAGTGGATTTAATTCTAATTACTGAAAACTAAAGATAGTAAGCTTACATGTATATATTCCCTCTACACATTCAGCAAAAAATTGGCTTCTTAAATAATCCATGGTAAATTTCACTCAAGGAGATTTGTTATTTTTTTTACCAAGTTTCAATTAAAAATGAAAATAAAAAAAATAAACAACTCCTTAAAAAAAAAAATTTCAAAAAATATATTATTTCAAACACCTTCATTTCCCAATATTGTTTTTAATGAACATTGTACCATCTATTGGTGAATCATAATGAAACAAATGAAGATATGCTTAAATTGTGTATTCATTATTATACTTTAAAATTTCTAAAAAGATTATAGTTACTCGATAAATAGATATAGATTCTTATTTACACGGTGTGGTACATATTGGGTCATAAAATCCTTGTTATTTTTCTTATTGCCAAAACCTTCAAATTATCTTTTTTCTCCGGATCCCTCTAATTCCTACAGAGACCATGAAAAAATTTAATTGTACAATTCACTCTTGAGAATGATTGGTAGGAAAATCCCTCTAATCCTCGAGTGGATGATCCCTCCCTCTAATGACAGTGACTTATTATTTTAATTGATTATCATGTAATCTACTTGAGAGATTGTGATTGCTAATTGTGTCTAGGTATTTAAAATGTATTATTTCACTACATAAACTAAAGATACTAAGCTTACATGGATATACTCCAATTTTGTGTCACCTCCCACCACTGAAAATATGTGTCTTTTGGTTTGAATCAAATCAATTTATACCTAAGAAGAGGTTTGCAACTCGAGAGATTTGATCCATCTCGGCGCTTGATAGAGCCTAGGATTTGGATCTACGCTGGTTTTAATTTAAAAGATGAAATTTACATTTTTGTTATTTAGATATTTGATTGTGGACTATTAAAATATTAAAATTGAAATCTATGTATTTGGAAAATCTAATTTCATAAATTATAGTATTAAGAATTGCAATTTAGCACATACATAATGATTAAATTCAAATTGATTCACAAAAAACTATTACATCATTCCAAATTCAACATGTGGAGGTTATGTTGCTATAGTGAAAACTAATTCAATGTCATTTGGTGCATTAATTTAGCATTGCATGCCTTACTAAATTATTAATAGCTTTGAGAAAGAGTGATTTAGTGTGTTTAGAATTTTTTAAACTAATATCTTTATGCTTGATCTTATGGTCTGCGATTTGAACACTATCTGCGATAGGGTCTGTGATTTGAACATTTGAACACTATCTACAAGCCTGGACGAAGTCTGCGATATGGTCTGCGATTTGAACATTATCCGTGATTTGAACATTATTTGCGATTTGAACGAAACTGAGGAGATAGTTAGAAAATAAATCTGCAATTTGAATATTATCTACGATTTGAACATTTATTCCAAAAATAAATCTGCGATTTGATCAAGACCGAGGAGCCTGCGATTTGAACCATTGTGATCCTCGCCAAAGTCTGCGATTTGAGGAGACTGAGGATACTGCGAGTTGAACTAGTACGAGCCTCGCCCCAGTCTGCGATTTGAACAATTTAAACACCCTCAAGATATTGAAGGGTTTCCGCAGATTTGAGGAGATTTTTCACGGTATCTGAGATTTGAGGAGATTTGAACGACTACGGATCCATGCCACCATATTCTATTGTTTCCATCCTCGCCCAAGTCTGCGATTTGAACGAATTGAGGAGACTGTGATTTGAATCGTCGACAGAATAAAGGGGTGGATTCCACATCGATCTGAACAACGGTTGGAGGGCAATCTCGAACAGTTATATAATATCAGGTGCACATATTCTTTATCTTTTTATTTTATATATATATTTTTTCAGTATAAAGAATTCATCCCATCTACCAAAGATTGTCAAAGGTAGACCTAGCACATGTACACTACAAAGGCTTTATGAGTATATAGAGTCATTAGAAAAACGTAGAAGAAAGAGAAGTTAAGTTACAAACAGAGTTAGAAGCCATGATGAAAAATAAATTTACATCTCTTAAAGACAAGATCCAAAAATGAATAGAAAATAAAATAAAACTATTGGAAAATAAAATGGAGACAACGGAAATTAGATTACAAGCAATAGAAAAATAAAGCTAAGATACCAACCAAACATCCCAACAACAAGGACATGCTGATACTTTATAAATTCTTAAAATGAAGGACACAATTAAAGAACTAGAAGAAAAAGTTAATAACAATCTCACCCTCAATAGTGTGGCAGGTAAATTAGATATCAAACCCATTAAAGAGAAAATGAAAAAATTAATAGAATTAGACCACGAACGTAACAAAAGGGCCTTGTACCTTATAATCATCGGTTTGAAAAAGGAGGTAGACGATGATACATTAGCCATAGTACAGAAAGAATGAAATAATATATTACAAATTGAAACAACATGTCTCACCGAAGCAACAAGGGTGGAAAAGTTAACTGAGAATAAAGGAAGGCTGATCCGGATAAAGGGAATCTCTACTGACCATAAGTATGACATACTTAGTAAAACATCAAGTCTAAGAGGAATGGGAATATTTATAAATGAAAATCTCATTCCAGAATATCAAGCATAATTAAGAAAGGAGGTTCAAAATGTAAAAGAAGCTAGGAAGGAAGGAAAATGGGCAATAATTAGAAATAGAAAAGCCATTATTTGAGATAGAAACCAAAAAGATAGTAATCAATAGCAATTCAAAATACTCCGGATTCTTTCTTGGAACTTTCGAGGCTTTCCATGGAGCAAAAGCCCCAAGCTAAGTTGGATCTCGAATGAAGTTGATATTATATTGTTAGTTGAAACTTGGGAGGATGATGAATCTAAGGTCCCTAACATAAATGGATTTGTACTATGGTCAACCTGGAACAAATGATCCTATTGTAGAGGCATTGGGGGTATAGCTTGTTACATTAGGAAGAACATCTCCCCCCATGCTAGGATTTATAAAAAGACTCTCGCAACCAATACATTTGGATAGAGATTACTGACATTAATGATAAAAAAACCTACATAGCAATCTGTTATTTTTCCCCTATTAATTCTAACTTCTATAAGAAAAACAATTAGATAATAAGTGTCCTTACAATGGGTTAGAGAATGATATTTCTAGCCTAAGAAATGAAGGTAATATCCTCTTAATGGGTGACTTCAATGCTCAGACATCAAGCAACCAAGCTATTCTTATAAGAAATCATTCCAACCCTAATCCTCTTTGGTTAGATGAAGACCTTACTCTAGTTGGAAGGTACAAAAGAAGCTCTGAGGATATAGGGGAAAATTTGTTTGGGTCTGATCTAGTCAAGTTCTGTAGTGCTCAAGATCTCATAATTTTCAACGGTCTAAAGAAGTGGCCCAATTTTAGCTAGATGACCTGTATCCATGGGCTTGGTACCAGCATGGTAGACTATGTTATTTTCGATATCCCTTTATACAATGAAATAATAAATTTTGACATCTTAAACGACCACGAGCCTAACTCAGATCATATACCTTTAATTGTAACTCTCAAGTTTATCATGAATAGAGATCCCATAGAGGATAATCCTCATAGCAAATAAACTTGATCTTTGATAGAAATGAAATTGATCTTTTTCTAAATGAATTAAAAATTAATTTGCTTCCCTTATAAAGTATGGACAACATAGAAGACCTCTATCATAATTTTACTACAACCCTCTCCTACTCTATTAACAAGTTCTCAATTGAAGTTTCAAGTAATAAAAGAAATATCAAAACCAACCCTTGGTATGATAAAGATTTTAAAACTGCGAGGAGAGAAATTAAGGAAGCTCTTGATGATTCTCTTAAAATTGACAATATAAAAATATACAAAGCCCTAATGAAAAGGAAAAAAATGCAATATATTCATAAAAAACAAGAAAATCTTTTACATCTCTCTAAGGTGGCTTTTAAGAAATTATGGAGGCATATTTTAACTAGAAAAATTAAAGATAATAGTAGAATTGATTTGCGTGACTAGAATTCCTATCTTAAAAAGCTTTATGAATCCCCGAATGTCATAGATAAATTTGAAACCCTTCTCACAACAGAAGAAGTTTTCTCATTAGAAGACATAGATTATAGGGTTAAGCATCTGGAAAATGGAAAATCTAAGGACATTGAAGGTTACCAAGAAGAAATCTTAAAAACTAGAGGTCCTATCCTCATCCCTCACATCCACAAGCTATTCAATTAAGCAGTCAGACAAGGGTTCCCTAAACCATGGACTCAGGGCCTCATTATCCCTTTTTTTTAAAAGTGGGTATACAAATAACCACTCTAATTATTGGGAAATTATGATTAGCCCTCTCTTAACCAAGTTATATGGTATTATTTTGGAAAAGAAGCTCATCATATGGCTTGAAAGTGAAGGTAAGTGGGCTAAAGGCCAAGCAGGTTTTGGAAGGAAGCACTCAACAATGGACCATGATCCAGGAGGATATTGGTGGCCACCCTCCTATTCCAGTTGGACCCCCACCATTGTTTCTTTCAGTTTTCTAGTTTCCTTAATTGTAGCACAATTTACTATTTTTGGTAGTTTTCAGGTCCTAAACTTCCGAAGTCGTTTTGAGGCCCTAAACAATGTTTTTTCGGCATTGAATGGTCAGATGTAGTCCTCAAAAATATATTTCTAATGATGTATCATGCACATCAAACAGAGGTATTATGCTAAAGTTAGGACCCCGGGAAATTGATGTACTAAGTTACCCAACGGGGCCCACATTCTGGCGTTTCACCTCCTAGGGTTAGGTTTTTGGATGTGTAGGGTTTACATTATTTCTTAATAATATATAGGCCTTTGAGCATCATTGTAACATGGAGTTCATAGGCATGTAACCGCCACATCTCTTCTCAGAGATAAGCTACCAACACTCTAGTTAGTTTATTTCTATTCTGTATTTAAACAAGTTTCAGTTATTGATTAATGAAATGAAGTGTTATTTTCACTGCATATTTGTTTTTATGGCTATTTGTGTATTTTGTTGCGTTTCTACATAAATCTGGATTAGTGGTATCAGAGAAATTTGCTCTTTCTCGATCATTCTTTGCATGTCCCCAATGAGGACGGGGTATAAAGAGTTAGGGCTCGATCTGGTTGAACCTTTGCAATATTATCCTCGCAAATCCCGACGAATACCCATGGGGGACGAAAAAAAAGACGAGGGTGTAGAAGATCCTATCAAAATGTTGCTCGAGGAGGTCCTTGAAAAACAAAGGAACGCGATCATGATAGATAACTTCGCCCATATCCTTCAACGACTTCTTACCGGCGACGCATCTGCATCTAGTAGCCACTCTAGAGGCACAACCCCTTTTAAGATACAAGTAAACTTCAACATTCCCATATTTTATGGCTGAATAGATGTAGACACTGTAGATAGATGGTTGAATCTATTAGAAGGATATTTCTCGGTTCATGACTTTTCTGACCGGGAAAAGATTGTTTTTTCTCTACTCAAAGTCGCCCCCCATGTCAAGGACTGGTGGGAAACCTACTATGAGAGAAAGGACGAGGAGGAACCCTCTATGTTCAAGGTCATACCCACTTGGAATTCTTTTCGATATGCCATAAAGGACAATATTATCCGATGGGGAGATATGAGGACAAGTACATAAAATGGACTACGCTGCGGCAACAAAGAGATCAAGATGTGCACGAGCTGAGGAATCTGTTCCATACCCTGTGCACCAAGTTGGGTATCAAAGATTTAGAGAAACATTTGGTACTGAAGTACCGTAGTTGTTTGCATAGATAGATTTAGGAGGAAATGGAGTTCCTCGACATCTCCTCGCTTGGTACGGCATATCAGTATGCTGCCAAAATTGAACAAAAATTCAAACAGAAAAAGCGAGACTTTGGATATGCAAATCAAAAGCAAGGGAAAGGTGTCCCCAAACCGCAAAACCAAGGACATAGCCAAGGCATGGAGACTCAATAAAACTTTCCAAATCTACAAGAAAAGAGCAACACTACAAAACCAAAGAAGGAAGTAGGAAAGTGGTGCGAGTTCCATAAGAGCCCCACTCACAACACAAGTGAGTGTAGGGCCAAGCAGTCACTGGTGGCCGAGATAAAGGCTTATGAATCAGATGCATACTCTGACACTGAATCAGAACCTGAGAAGGGGAATGACAGATGGAATAATATTGTCGATGCAAATCCCAACGCCACCGTTGCCACCACAAAGATCCAAAAGGAAGAACCAGAACATTAAGAGGAGGTGGAGCATCTTTTCCACTCCAAGATGTGGGTAAAGGGTTTCCCGCTACAGTTCATTGTCAACAGTGGGAGCCAAAAGAACCTGATTTTAGCAGAGGTCATGAAGCAGTTGGGTTTGCCGACCACAGCACACCCACAACCGTACACCATCGGATGGCTTCACTAAGGATAGGATCTCTACGTCAGCCAGCAGTGTTGCTTTCCCTACAACATCAAGCCCTTCATCGATGAGGTATTATGCGATATTGCTCCTCTTGATGTTTGTGATGTATTATTAGGTCAACCATACTTATGGAAGCGACATGTTGTGTATGAGTCTCGACCTCGCACTGTTATTATTACATTGGGAAATAATTTCTACATGATACGAGAGGTACCACCTCCTGTCGTTGTCTCTTCGGTTACTGCAAAACAATGCAGTAAGCTCATTTCCAAAACTGGGAAGTTTGTTTTCTTGATGAGCCGCCCTCAGGGCAAGAAGAAGATCGTGGCTACAACATCCAGAGAGGGCCCCTCCGCATGACAAAAACAAATGGACAAGGTTGTGGAGGAGTACTGAGACATATTCACCTCACCCATCGGGGTGCCTCTCTACTGTCAGGTTAAGCAACCCATCGATCTAACCCCAAGTGCGTTGTTGCCCAATGGACCGATCTATTGATCCTCTGTTTTAGAAAATGATGAAATCAAGAGGAAAATTCAGGAGCTGTTGTAGAAGGGTCACATATGGCCAAGTTCATCTCCATGTGGGAGCCTGATCATGTTGGTACAGAAGAAGGATGGGACTTGGAGACTCTGTATTGACTATCGGGTGCTGAACAAGATCACTGTCTGAAATAGGTACCCGATCCCATGGATTGATGACCTCGTGGACCAGCTTAAAGGGGTGAAATATTTTAGAAATATTGACTTAAATTCTAGGTATCACTAGGTACCAATCGAACTGACCAATGTGTGGAAGACTTCCTTCAAATCCAAGGAGTGCCTTTTTGAATGGTTGGTCATGCCTTTCGGGCTGACGAATGCTCCTGCAACCTTCATGAGACTGATGGATGACATATTGAGGCCATTCACCAACTCATTTGTAGTAGTGTACTTGGATGACATCCTAATATTCAGTCACACTTGGGAAGAGCACCTCCACCACATCCAACAGGTCCTCCAAACATTGCGGCAGCACAAGTTGTGGGCCAATTTGGACAAGTGCACTTTTGGGATGACCCAGGTTCAGTATCTGGGATACATTATTGATGAGTGTGGGGTACATGTGGATCCAACCAAGATCCAAGTCATTCAGGATTGGCCAACCCCAACTACTCTAACATAGCTTCGCAACTTTCTGAGCCTTGCTAATTTCTACCGCAAGTTCGTGTTGGGATTCTCTCATATCACTTGGCCCTTGATTCAAGTCACCAAGGGAGGAGCGAAAGAAAAATTCTTTTGGTCGAAAACTCAATAGAAGGTGTTTGCATAATTGGAACATCACCTCTATTGTGCCCTAGTGCTCACATTACTCAACTTGCAACAATGATTTGAGTTCGAGACAGATGCCTCTGACCATACTATTGGGGAAGTCGTTACTCAACAAAGGCATCCAGTGGCATATCATAGTGAGACACTGTTCGACACAGTCTGCAAATATCCCACTTATGACAAAGAGATGTATTCAATTATACAGGCTTTCCAACAATGGAAGCATTAAATTTTGGGGAAGGAAACGATCATCCACATAGACCACCAACCCCTGCAGTTCATCCAGACAAAAGGGAAGTTACAGAACGATTGCCATCAGAAGTGGTCCACATATCTACAATAGTTGCATTTGAGCATCAAGTAAAAGAAGGGAAGCACCAATAATGTTTCATACTTCCTCAGCCGACCACTGATTGTGGCGATAACCACCGTGCTCAACTCTTCTGGGCACAAGATTTCTTATTGGTCGCTTCTCTACAAGAGCGATCCAGAATTCAACCACACATACTAGACGCTCTTGGAGGGAAACCAAGTTCCAAAATTTCACCTCCAGGATGTACTACTATGTCACATGGGACACCTTTGTGTTCCTTCAAGCGAGCATGCCAAGATGATTTGGGAAGCGCACTACGGTCGGGTCGCTGGGCATTTCAGGGTTGAGAAAATAGTGGCATTACTGCATAAGTATTTCTATTGGCTAAACCTTTGACAAGACGTCGGGAAGTACATCCGATCCTGCACTACTTGCACCATTGACAAACCATCCATCAAGAAGCAAGGCCTCTATACTTCATTTCCTACGCCTAGTGGACCTTGGGAATCCATCTCCATGGATTACATGCTGAGCCTTCCTTCTATTAAGCACAACAACGACTGTGTGTTCATGGTCGTTGACAGATTCTCAAAGATAGCCATAATGGTGTCCTGCAAGAAGAATATCACAGCAGAAGCCACTGCTAAACTCTTCTTTAAATGAGTGTGGGTACACTTTGGGATCCCATAGTCTATAATCTTAGACCAGTACAGCAGGTTCCTTAGTACATTCTGGTCTAGTCTATGGTCAATGCTAGACACCAAGCTCACAAAGTCCACAGATTTCCATCCCCAGACTGATATCCAAACAGAGGTTGTCAACAAGATGATCGTACACATTTTTCCCATGTACAACTCAAAGCATCCACGTACATGGGATGAGAGCCTCCCCTATGTACAACACAGCTATAACCGGGCCCTCCACAGCTCAACCAACCACAGCCCCTTTCAGGTGGGCTTGGGATTGCAGCCACTATGTCCCATTGACGTAGCCATGCCATTTGCAGCTACTTAGGCTAATTCATCTCATATCCATTCTAAAGTTTCCAAGGCAAACAGCTTCATTGAGCGCATTCAACACATTCACCAACATGTTCATGACATATTGGACAGATCCAATGCTAAGTACAAGTAGCAACATGATCAACATCGGGTGCAACACAACTTCTAGGTGGATGACAAAGTATGGCAACATTTGCAGAAGGAGCGCCTCGCTGGACCCCACCGCAAGCTTCACCCACTCTCATATGGGCCATACACCATCACCAAGGCCATTGGGGATAATGCCTTTGATCTCAATATTCCACCATTCCTTGGTCTGCACCTAGTGTTCAATGTGGACCGCCTTCAGCCCTACTTTCCACCTCTACTGGACACATCAGACGTGGCTGAACAACTCACACCAACAGAGTTAAACCCCGATTGCATGGAACAAGCCACAACTAATCGAATTATGGACACATAGATCAAGAACACCCGCCAGCAGAAGATCCAGCTATATTGATTTGTCAAAGCAGGACAACTCCTTCACCAGGGACCAAGTTCAACAGAAATTTCCTCATCTCATGGCGGAACTCAACGCAATGGGGACCATTGCTTCCTAAGGGGGAGGAATGATCCAGGAGGATATTGGTGGCCACCCACCTATTCCACTTGGACCCCCACCATTGTTTCTTTCAGTTTTCTAGTTTCCTTACTTATAGCACAATTTACTATTTTTGGCAATTTTCAGGTCCTAAACTTCCAGATCCATTTTGAGGCCCTAAACAACGTTTTTTCAGCATTGAATGGTCGGGAAAATATGAGTCCATTTCGGACTTAATATTTTCCATTTATGGATGTAGTCCTTAAACAAATATTTCTAACGATGTATCATGTGCGTCAAACGAAGGTAGTATGCTAAAGTTACAACCCCAGCCTAAATTGATGTACCAAGTTACCCAACGGGGCCCACATTTTGGTGTTTCACCTCCTAGGGTTAGAATTTTGGATGTGTATGGTTTCCATTTCTTCTCAATAATATATAGGCCTTCGAGCCTCATTGTAACATAGAGTTCAGAGGCATGTAGCTGCCACATCTCTTCTCAGAGATAAGCTACCAACACTCTAGCTAGTTTATTTCCATTATGTATGTAAACAAGTTTCAGTTATTGATTAATAAAATGAAATGTTATTTCCGCTACATATTTGTTTCTATGGTTATTTGTGTATTCTGTTGCATTCCTACATAAATCTGGATCAGAGCACCTCGCTACGGTCAGGATCATTGTGGAGGAATGTCGTAATGATAAATCCAATCTCTTTTGTTGTTTTTTGGAATTTAGAAAGGCTTTCGATACAGTACCTAGAAACAACCTATGGAACAGATTAGCGGAGCTAAAGGTTCTTGTTGAGTTGAGAGCTGCCACAATAAGGTTACACAAGAATGTCATTGCCAAGTTTAAGAGAAACAAGGGGTGGTCGAAAGATATTAAGTGTAACATAGGAGTTAAACAAGTTTTCCCCCTCTCCCCTACCCTATTTGGAATTTACATCAATAAGCTAGAAGGTTGTTTAGAGGAAGCAGGCTGTGCTGGCATGATCTTAGCTGGAATAGTCATCATCCTTCTTCTCTATGCTGATGATATTGTTCTTTTGGGCAAGTGTCCATCTGATCTTGATAACCAGCTAAGAATTCTTAAGGATTTTTTGTTTACCATGGGTATGACTGTTAATATTGACAAAACAAAATTTATGATTATCAAATCCAAGAAGGACACTTACGCTAATTTTGTGTATGACAATAGCAACTTGGAGGAAGTGTCTTCTTACAAATACTTAGGAATTGATATTCGTCACAAGCTCAACTAGAACTATAGCATTGAGAAAAGGATTAATGGAGGGTGGAAATCTTATTTTGGTCTCGAAAATAATTGTAAAGCAACAAACATTGTGATGTGGGATAAAAAGAAGCTCCTCTTTGAAACTTTAGTCACTCATGTTATCTTGTATGGGTGTGAGGTTTGGGGTTGCAACATCTCAAGAAAATCATGGAGAAAGATTGAGCAAATCCAGAAACGTTTTATAACATATAACCTCAAAATTAAAATCAATACACCCTACCCTATTTTCCTCATAGAAGTGGGTCTTTCCCCTATCAAAAGCCTCACCATGACAAGGCTCCTATTATACAAGCACAAAATCAATAACATGGGAGATCATAAACTTCCGAAGCTAGCTTTAAATTCCAGCCAAAATTACCTAAGGCTCAAGCAAGGTTGGTATAAAGATACAAAGCCCTGGTTAAACCATTGGGACATCGACGGAACTGTTGTATAGAAAGATATTAATAACATTAAAAATACTATTACTTCTAATTTTAAAGAGAAAATGTGGCGCGAGAAAGACTTAGAGGATAAAATAAAATTAAGATATTATAAAGAGGTCATCAACCCTACTCTAAAAGATCAAAAGTATCTCTCTATTTTAACCAGTTCAAAGAAAAAAATTAATATAGCCAAGATAAGAATGAACTCTCATGAGCTCCATAGTGAAACAGGCTATTGGACAGTTTCTAAAACACCATGGGTGGAAAGGGTATGGAATCTATGTGAGAATATGAACATTAAGGATGAAATTCACTTCCTTTTAGAGTGCCCTGCATACACCCACATTAGATCTTAGTTTCATAATCTTTGTTGCAATACTGACCTTCATTGCATTTTAACTTGTCAAAATTATAGTGAGCTTGGGACGCTTTTGTCCAACTTGCTCTTTGAGCATAGAAATACAATTTTAAAACAAACTAAATAATTCGTTTTCTTTAGGTACGATAGACCAAAGTTTGGTCTCATGGGACGTTAACCATCATCATCATCATCATTATGAGAGAACCATTACCATCATTAAATTTGAATTTTATTTGTTAAGAATCAACAATATTAAATAATTTAGTTACATTTAACTAACTTAAAAAAATAACGATCAATACTCTTCCTTTGTAAAAAATAATTGGTACCAACCCAACCCAACCCAACCCAACCCAACCCATCACATTTGAAAATAGAAAAAAAAATACATTTTAAAACATTGAAACCACAAAATATATTGAAACAACTATTAAAAAAACAAACAATGTTAATAATATTTCTCTAAAAAAACACTTTTAACAATGTCACAAAGCAAATGTTTTAGGAAGAGTAACATAAAACAAACATAGGAACATCAAATGTTGGTGCTTTAATCAATAACTTATATAATAACAAGTTGAAAGGAACTTAGTGGCTGATTTTCTTTTAAAGAAAGACCTTTTTTGGCTAGTTGGTCTTATTAATGGGAGCTAGCTGATGGATTCATGAACCTACTTGTTCGAAGTTACTTGTTTAGTTCTTTTTTTTTGTGTTTTGATAAATTATTGTTAACTGCATATGCCATACAGACAAGTTCTATGTAATAAACTTTTATCTCAAAATATATAACACTAGCCTAGATCCAGTCGTGGGCGGCAACATTAATATTTTAGATGATCCACAGTATGTATATGTTTTTAGTTATTTTTGCAATTGAATTTTCAGTAGAATATTTTATAATCCAAAATTCTGCACAGATCTTATAGACGTCATAATTATTGATATCAAAATTTGTCAAACTGTTGCGCCCCTAATTTTAATTGCAACAATATTATAGGCTGCAGCTGCCTCTTCCTCTGTATCTTTCAAAACCAATACACAATGCTCAATTCCTGGAACATTTCTATACCAGTATCCAAGATGAGGATATATTCGGACAACATTAATAGATTTAATTAAAATATAAAACACTTACCGAAACACCCCAAATACATTTCCTTGATGCCAGCAACTCTTCCTATGCATGCTTGCCATATTCCTTTTGGTCTTCATCAACATAATTCTTAGATATTACTTTCGCCAATATAACATGTAGCATACCATATTATGAAATTTTTACAACTCTTTTTTTTTCCAAAATGCATCAGTTATAGTTTGGCATGAAATCTTTGTTAAGGTAATTCAATGGCCATATTCAATAGGTTAATCTATTTATTCCCTTGCAATACATTATTAATAATTATATAATTATAGCTTTAATGAATTTCTGAAATACATGCTAAGTCCACGGTACCACTGTACTTGGAGACGCCTCTAGCCGATAATGGTAACTTCACGGTAAGCCTCTGGCCGAGAATGCGGTGCTTGTTATGTATCAAAGACATGAAAAAAACAGACAAATTTTAAACCATGTTTACATTTCAATTATGCAATACAAGTTTTTATCAAAATTCAATGATGTAATGTTGTCATTACCTCTCAATGCTCATTTCTACAATGCCTCATAATGATTGAAGGTTTCTGTATATCAATGTGCTAAATTTATTTAACATGTTAATACTTTCAAGCAATATCATGGTTATTTTTGTTTCGTAGGTCTTTCTTCCAAATTCATATGGATTTTTTCCATTGCCTCTCTCTCTTGTACACCATGATTTTCTATGTTATAGAATTCAGTAACTATTCAGTAACTATTAATGTGCTTTGCTGGATCAAACTGTTGTCACTTCAAGGGTTTATCCATAAATTTTATGAAGAGAATTTGGAGAATCGCCTCTCTCTCTCGTACACCATGATTTTCTACGATATAGAATTCAGTAACTATTCAGTAACTATTAATGTGCTTTGCTGGATCAAACTGTTGTCACTTCAAGGGTTTATCCATAAATTTTATGAAGAGAATTTATGAAGAGAAATTGGAGAATCGCCTGTCTCTCTTGTACACCATGATTTTCTACGTTATAGAATTCAGTAACTATTTTTGTTGGTTAAATCGGATATCTTGGTTATTTTGGCGATTTACTGAGTTAGACTTTTGCTTCTCTTTCCCTTGATTTAAAATTAATTGACAAATAAAAAAATCGGTGGATAGAAAAAATGAATGATATAAAAAAAATGAGAGAGATCATAAAACTCGACATATTATTGGAACAATGACTCCACAAACATAACTTATAATACTGCGGTCAGGTGACGGATTTTCCTGGGCTACTCCATGATGATTTTCCTGGGCTGATCATATTTAAGTTGGTGGTGTGGATCTATTAACCCATAATATACTAGTGTAGACATAATGTTGGCATAGCCTAAAATCGTAAATCCTTGTAGATAAATAGTCTTTTCTCTCTGCATTGCTTTAACCATTTTGGGAAGTCAGCTCGGCATAGCGCGAGTGACTGATGATTTTGGGAAATTTTGTGGAGCATAATAAGTATATGAAGTGATCATAAAACTCGACATATTATTGGAACAATGACTCCACAGACATAACTTATTCTGGCGTTGAGTGCATTATCAATATCCAGAGAGCGTTCTGCAGCAAACCCTTTTTTGGAGACCCCAGAAAAGCTTAGATCCAGCATTATTCGGATAGCTAGCCAGGTAAAGCTGGATCTAGGCTATTTGTCTAGAATATGAAACAAATTCTAATTATTAATAGAAATGGAATGAATTACAGTTGTGATCATGTCAAGTGTCCAGGTTAGAGCTGATTTAATTTTTAATCTGTTGATCTGTAATAAGGTGAGAGATACCAAAACGCAGACTGAAAAGAAAACCAACACGTATTATATATATATATATATATAATACTTGCGGTCATGAAGCTAGTCGGCAACCCAGATCAGTGAGAAAATAATACGCGTGCATGCATTGTTCATATTGGGCTCAAATATTGTTTCAGAGAGATTGATTCTTCTTGATTTCTGTGTGCAGTAGAAGCATAATTGTGTGTCAATTTCCAATAATGTTGTGAATTAATAAAGCTGCTGCAACCAATCGCAGAATTCTATATGGCTGGAGAATACTGTGTTGTTTTTTCCCTTGTTTCTTTATCTTGGCTTCAGGCCAATTTCTGAATATTACAAACAAAGTGAAGTTGGCTCGGCATAGCCTAAAATCGTAAATCCTTGTAGATAAATAGTCTTTTCTCTCTACATTGCTTTAACCATTTTGGGAATTCGGCTTGGCATAGCGCGAGTGATTGATGATTTTGGGAAATTGTGTGGAGCATAATAAGTATACGAAGTGATTTAGGAGACGACGAAGTGGTTTTATTGCTTTTGTTTTGAATTTTGCAGTAGCTTTGAGGATGTTGTTGATTTTTGCCCCAAATACCTTGTCTAGAACCTAGAAGCGTTCTCCAGTTCTGGCGTTGAGTGCACTTATACCCCGCAACTCTACCTGTTAAACTATTCATCCACACAAATGGGTAAACCGAGCATTCATTTATGTTTCGAGCTTCGTTACTTCCATTGAGATCACAACCTCTATGCTTTTCACAAAGTGTTGAAAGGCGAGGATCCTTTATACAATATGGAGATAAAGGTTGCCATAAATAGCCAAATAACAACCTAATCATGAAAGCGTTGGCTCTGTCATCGTCATGCCCATCTCAATATGCAATATGGAAAAGAACTGCAATATGTAGCAATCTACAACAAAATGGAAAAAATGGATGCCAAATATGCTCGTAACAGAGAAGAAGTGCTCCTTCAGTCTTCTTCACTCACAAATCCTTCAAACCAAGCTCCACGCGCAGGTAACGATTCATACAGAGAGCAATGAAACATTCAACGATTCAAAATTCAGTGCAGGCAGAAGGAGAGGAAACACATATTAGGGTTAGGGCCTTCGGTCATGTAGAACACACAGAGAGGATAGACTGGTAAAAAAACAGCCCCGGTAGGGAATAGTATCATACTGAGCACGAAAAAGAATCCATAGGTCTAAAAAGAGTGCACAAAATTTTCAGCAAGGCGTTGAGGCCAACGGGCAGAATGGAGAGTAACATATAAAGAGAAGAATTAATCCACCGACTTGGATTAATCTGACTTTTAACGTAGAGAGTGTTCTGCAGTCTTTCCTTAAGCTCATTCTCAATGATGCTAGGTAACGATTGTGAATTTTCAATGCTTCATTTCTTTATACTTGTTTGGTTTCTATTAAAGCTTTAATCAATATTCTTCAACTCAGACGCAGAGCTGATGTTGAGAACACCTCGCAGATCCTATGGGAAGAGGTCCTTGCTATCAATTGTACACAAACACACACACATATATATATATATATACACACCTAAGATTTTATATATATATATACACCTAGTTTAATCTTTAAGCCGACATTGTGGTAGCTTCAAATATATATTTATTATGAGCCGACATTGTGGAAGATTTAAATATATATTTATCATGAGCCGACATTGTGTCGACATTGTGCCACGTGTCACTTCCACATTGAGCACAAAATTACACTTCTACCTCATACCGGGCTGTAGAATGCGCCTCTCGGCGCAATAAAGGTCTTTTTGAACAATATAATTTTATCAGTGATTTTTTTCAAAAAAATTGAAAAAATGTGATTATGAATATACCCACTTAAGTTAAATCTTGTATCATGATCAACATATAAACTTCATACTAACTTATCTAACAAGTTGAAAAGATCTGAATAGGGTTCCACTCAAAAAAAAGGTCGAAAATTGTACCAATAGCTAACAAGATTAGATATGACTTTCAATCCAAATCTAGATGCTAGATGAGGAGTTGGCATTACCTTTAACCAAAAAAATTGTAAATTGGCGGTGTATACTTGGGCCTCCTTGCATAGGGAAGGTAAGTGCATAGAAAGCAGATAACACTTTAAGAAAGGTTTTTCATTATATATATAAATAATAATAATAACTAACACGTAAAAATTGTTTAATATATATATATATATATAGTTTTTCCTTGTAAAGACACTGAAAATGCTAAAAGCAGTTTGGATTTTTGTTTAAAAATCTGCCACGAAAATTGTGAGTTCGGTTACCTTATGCGCTTCGATATCCGAGTCAGGTGGAGTAATTTCATTGCAAAATATAAATAACATTAAAAATATTGTCCCTTCTAAGTTTAAGGAGAAAATGTGGTGTGAAAAAGATTTAGAGGATAAAAAAAAAAAATTATAAGGAGGTCATCAACCTTACTCTAAAAGATCAAAAGTATTTCTTCGTTTTAACTAGTTCAAAGAAGAAAATTAATATAGCCAAGATAAGAATGAACTCTCATGAGCTTCATAGTGAAACTGGTTGTTGGGCAATTCCCAAAACACCATGGGTAGAAAGGATCTGCCAGCTCTGTGAGAATATGAACATTGATGATGAAAAATTCTTCCTCTTAAAATATCCTGCGTACAACCACATTAGATCTCAATGTTATAATCTTTGTTGTAATTCTGACCTCCCTAGCCTTTTAACTTGTCAAAATTATAGTGAGCTCAGGACGCTTCTTTCCAAGCTCTTTGAGCATAGAAATACAATTTTAAAACAAACTAAATAATGGATTTCTTTAGGTTTGATAGGCTAAGTTTGATCTGAATGAACGTTAACCATCACCACCACCATCATTATCACAATATTAATCTTTATTTTTCAAAATCCTTTCAAGTTGCAACGTCGATTATTATATGTCACGTGGCATTATTGCACATTAGACGCCGGAGTGTCATACGCAGATTGTTCAGTGTGACATGGCATTGGAAAACATTTATTCCCTTTGGTTGATTTATAGAACTTTACGTTTTAATTTAATATATCTCTATTTGGGTTCAAATTGATAAAAATGTTGTTTTTTATATGGAAAATAATTTTAATATATATAACTTACATAATATTAATATATTATATTTATTGTATTGAGGTTAACTAGATGCCTTACACGTTAGTATGGAGAGATGTTATTTAACAAAAAAAAATAATTGAAAGAAATCATTTAAACTATTAAATAAATTCATATTTAGCCATTAAAACATTAAAATTTTTCTAAACATGTGTAAAAAATAAAAACATTATGCCATACTTTAGATTTTTGAATGTCAATTGTGTAAGAAACAAAAGGGACACCTGAATATTGTTTTTCCAAATTCAAGAACCAAAGATAACAATCAATAATGTATTATTATCTAACATACATGTAGCAAGTGACATCATCGAAAGTTTTGGTACATTTCATTTTTGGGTGTTTGTTGTGTGGCACAAAATAGATCAATCCATGTGTAGTCAAGGGATCATGGGTGAGCTAGATAAGGTCAACAACACCCTCGCCCCATTCCACCCCCACATTGTTTTCACAAGTGAGCCATTCATAGGCATCTCTAATTGGGTCTCTACATTCTAAAGAAATATATAAATTTTACATGTCATAATATAATGAAGTTGCAACTATACATACATCATGAAAATGATAATTTAGAACCTAGGCACTGATCCTAACATATGCATCAATAACTAACCTTAACTCTTATTGACAAAAATAAATTGAAAACATGTTTACATGCAATCGTACCCACCAAATCACACAATTAACCTCTAAGGTTGATGGATGTTGACAACTAACTCTTTACATGAAAATCCTTTGAAAGATACCAGCCCTTTAATCCTTGAATCAAAATATCCCACAATTTTAACTCATTTAGATGAGAATTCTTCAATCAAATTATCTCACAATTTTAATGCTTTGTGGATTAAAAATTGTATATTTATATTTATGGATTAAAATTGTATGATTGTTTTTTAAGAGAATTAGAGGTGTGGGTTAAAATTGTATGAATGCTTTCTAATAGAATAAGAGGTGTGTCATGTTAATATCTTGCAATTTATGTGTGTTTGTATGTGATATAATGTTTGAGAGCTTTGGATTTATATACTCATGTGTATGATGAATGTCACTATAATATATTAAAAAAATTGAATACAATTATATAGGTGTGTCTTATTGATGACCAAATCTCTTTTTGAACGCTGAATCTAGATGTGATTTCAATATAATTGTATGGTTTTGTTTATGACTTTATTTTGACCATGGTTTTGTTCATAAGTTCATTATACCTAAGGATGGTCATGGGTTTTTGAATTATAAGGAGGTTCATGTGCTCCTATAAAACATGAATAATAATTAAATAGGAATATTGTAAGGATAGATGTTTATTAGTAAACCTTGAAATAGATGAAAAAAGAAAACAACAATAAAATAGTCGAATGACATCACAAAATTGAATAGCAATTGGAGTAAACATATTTATCATCTAAGAAAATATTTTCTATTTCTCACAATTTACCAACATTCTAGCTCGAATAGTTGGATGTTGTAAATTGCAAGCAAGAAGTCATTGGGTCAAGTCTCCATGTTGATTTTCTTTACAAATATCATGAACCTTAGTTGATACAATTATCGTATTAAATTATCAGAACTACAACTAAACTATATATCTAAAATCCTTTCAATTAATTTAACTCAAGTTTAAACACAAAACTACGTTACAAAATTTATATTAAATTTCAAACATTAATATTTGAACCATGCACATAAAATATATATTGAATTTGAATGGTTAATATTTAATATACAAGTGAAAATATTCTGAATAAACTGATATTTACAATGCTCACACTTATTGAAATATTTATAATGAAGTGCAAAATCGTGTTTTTTTAAAACCTTCCCTTCAAAATAGAACATTGGTACAATTCTTAATCATATTAAAGAGTATACACAAATTCTTAATTTATCTCTTTCTTATGTGTACCAAGATCTCATTCGACAACCCATGTCCACTCTCTAAAACAAACAAACATTTCAATATTTGGTGGTGAGTGTAAAGGAAGGTGAGACTCACATCCATACAAAAATTATTATAGTGTGTGTTCTCACTCTTAACTACAATAAAAATAAATGGCCAAAAAGCTATCCTTGTTAAAATTCAATATTGATTTAACTATAGGTTGATGGATTCTCACAATTTGAATTGCTTGTGAATTAAAATTTGGATGGTTGTTTTTAAACAAGAAACAAGAGCCACGAGGTGGAAATGTCTTCGACGTGAACTAATTGCATGAGGGTATATGCAATTGCTAAAATTATATTTAAATGACTTAATACAAACTTAAGTAAATGGATGCAACACTAAAGAAAAATGCAACTGGAGTAAAAAAAACACATGTTTAAGAACGTGTCCTCAGTGATCTCATTAAATCTCATTACAGTAAAAAAAGATATGTTTAAAAAAGTATAAGCAAAATACATCTCATTACACTATAGCGATCCTATAATAGCTCCTTTATAGATTATGGTCTACATTCAAGCTAATCTAGCAACCACATAATGGCATAATATAATAACTACATCGACCTAAAATGATAAACTATATTAACTACGTAGATTAAAATTAGCATACAAAGGAACGGTTGAAGAACCTACCTAAAAAAATGAAAAAAACATGAGATAAAGCTGACAATTATTAGATAAAGATTCATAAAGACAAAAGATATGTAGGCTTTATCTCATGCTTCTGTTGAGGACGTATGGGGAAGTTTGGGAATGGCAAAAACCCTTCTTCCTGGAATGTTCACTGGTGTTCTCGCTCGACTATTGAGCTAATTTTCTCTACGTCTAAAGTGTTTTTCCGGCTTTTGTGTGCATTGATGGTTGTAAGGTTCTACTATTTTGGTTTTCTAACGACTTATCTTTTGAGTCTAGTGTTAGGGTTTCTGGGGGTGGGGGTGTGTTGGGGTGTGTTTTTCTTGTGCTTACCAGACTAGAATCCAACCTATTTGTTGGACGGACTTAGTACCAACCAATATAAAAAGTGGGAATTCGTCTCTGTTGGTTTTTGGTGGGTGGGTCTACCATGTCGGTATTTTCATTGTTTGTTTGCTTATTTTAGGTGCAGTGCCAGTTTTGCCTAGCGTTTTAGGTTATATTTACTCTATATGTCGGCAGATGTTGGTGGGGGGTTCTGTTCAAACCCTCAAGCGAAGGTTTATTTTGTTAAGTTAGTTCCTGCTGGAGGTGATATAATATCATAGGGGAGTCATCATGGAAATGCATCGTTTGGTGGCGGTCTTGACCTGCCGCGCTCTCAGGACGATATTTATCTGAGGGTTGACAATAACCTTTCTTGTCTTGGGTATTTTATTCACTTTGAAAAGGTAAAGGGGGTTTGACTGGTGTGCGTACTTGGGAAGCATGTGACTATGGACATGGTGGAGTCCCTCTCATGGAGATCTCTATTTGGAAAATTTGAATGCATCAAACTGTGTTGGGATGAGATACTTGATTGGATTTGCGTGGTCTGTAAGGAAATCATTAAGTCAATTATGTGGGTCATTATGTTGGAAAATGGTTGGATCATATTCTAGTTTTTATCTGAGGAGGATCTCGAGGCCATTGAAATATACTTCTGAGCCATTGGCATGGTTCTCTGGTATTGGGTTGATGCCACGTAGGGTTTGACCCAATACATGAGAAGTTGGTTAAGCGATATCTGTGGGTAATTTTACCAGATTTCCCAGTTCATTGTTGGAATTTGAAAGGTTTTATGGGCATTGCGAATTCTCTTGGGAAATTTATCCTTATGGAGGATGCCCAATTGTTGGGATTTGAATGCATATCTACTAGGGTTTTGGTGGAGATTGATACGTGAGAGGGTCTACAGGAGGAACTATAGTGGGGATTTCTCCCCGGCTCCTTGAAAATGCACCATCCTTAGCTCATCCATAGCATAAGGAAGAGTTCAACAATAAAAAAATAAAACGATAAGAACAAATATTTTTTAAGGGTTTTAACATATATATAAACTAACTAATGCAGAAAATAAAATAGACACACCTTTTTGAAATGGGCCACCATAGTCGTCTTTGGATGTGGTTCTGTAAATCCACGATTTAGTTCTCCAATATCGTCCACAACTAGTTTTCAAGTGAGGGGAATGGATCCAAATGGGTACGGAGTGAACTAAACATACACATCGGGAAATGGCATGCAAAATATGGAAGGGAAAGTATGTGATGTGACTGATGGAAAAATGGAAAAAAGTGATCCCAAAGTGTTTTGGAAGAGTCCTTCACAATGTATTTATAGTATATTCCTAGGGATTTTTGACCCAAGGTAATGACCCATGGTATTTATCTATGGTTTTACCACCCATTCTCTTTTTAAGGGCTTTTTACCCTTTTTGGGAGAGAGTGGCAATAAATCATACTAAATGCTCATCATCCCTTCATTTATGGGAAGGAATAATGATGTTTTGGACCATTTTGAGTGGATATACAATTGTGAAGGTAAAAAAAGAGGGAAATATGGTGGGAATATGATGTATGTATATGGTTTAGACCATGGAGAGCTAGGTGAACACTTTTTAGTGTTAACAGATTGCCCCCTGATGTGTGAGGGCAAGAGCTCATCGTATGGCCGATGGACATCATAGGATCATGGGAATATGGTGACAACAGTGGAGAGACTAGAGAAAACTATGGATAAGTGGAGCTTCCTCATTCAAACTATGGTAGATTTTCGTTTTGTATTGGTTCTCAAAAATTGATGAGATACATATAATGTGTGACATGTATATGGATGAGGTGGGCATACTCATGCTCATAAAAATGTCATAAAGAATAAATAATGAGGATCAAGGCTCAAAATAATGGGATTCAATCAATACATATACAAATGGTGATACATAATGGTGGCCTCAATGGGAGATTGAATACAATGTTGATCTAAAGAACTTATACATAGAAACAATGGATTTCTCATGGAATGCTATATCTAGAAGTGTACATTACTGGACGGACTCAATGACTGAGAGTCAGAATCTCTGTGGTACAATATATAGCATCGAGTACTGGAGATACATGGAAGCACAACAATGGGGGCTTCCGAACACGGTCACCAACACATCTCATAAATCATAGGGGACATGAAACTTTATGGGTCCCATGGTAGACCCACCAATGTGCTATATTCATGTGACAACCAGGGTCTTCGACGAAATAATGAACGAACCAATACCTTGTACGAATCTCAATGATGCGATGATGTACCTAGAGTCGAGCACGTGAGACACAACCAACCCGACAGACACTAATGACTCGTTTCAAGTGGTGCAAGGAACTCAGAGGTCCCTATACCTATAGGCCTATCCTCTAGAATAGATGTTCTAATGTCGACAGAGGGATACCTACTACTAATCAAGGAAATGATGTGTCCTTGACTAGAGGCATGAGGGGGATAACCAAAGATGTGAAACAATCTGGGGACTGACACACTGAATGAGGGAAAGGGGGCAGGGGAGTACGGGGGACTCAAACTTCCTTTATTCAGAGTATGATGGCGGGGCTGACGTGGCAGCAAATGAAACTGACTCATGGGAGAGGGATCATAGTTGTAATACCTGGAAGATAACTACAAATGGAAATACTAAGGGAGGTAGCTGGAATAGGACTATCCATTGGATCCAAGGAAGACTCATCACATAATACTCTGAACAAAGACAACTTAATGGGGGGAATCTTCCATAATGTGATATCAAATGTAGTGGCACCTAGAGACACCATTTGTTCCTTCTTCATAGTTTAAGGAGCACGAAAAAGGGATAGAAGTAATCTCTATATGGTACGATCTTGTGTATTTTTAGCAAGCCCAAGAAAGTAAATGCTCGATGGTGTTTTCATTTTTAGAGAGTATTAAAAACAACAAGAAGACTCCAATGTGGTCTCCTTTTCATTAATAGTATCCTAATATCGAAAAAGGATAAAAGTATACAAAGGATATCTCTCCCAACCTTTGGGGAAGAGAGACTTCTTTACTGTTGGTAGTCCCATTAGGATGGAAAATGTTAAACCTATACTGATTGAATGATCATTCAAATAATTTTATGAGCATGAATGAAACCAAGTTTTCTCGAAAATATTTTCTTTATGAGAGGGATGGAAAATATCTTAAAGACAACTCGTAATGAGATTTTTTGTAAAGTACGGTCCCAATGTCCTAGAAAGCATAAAAGTATACAAATGGAAATGTTCCTAGGTAGAAGGTGCTAGGGTGATCCTTTTATTATAATAGTTTATGCGGTCCTAAAAAGGAAATAAACGATACCACATAGACACCCTTTCAAATACTTTAATGAGTGTGAAAGGAAGCAAGCATACTCGACAATATTTTCATTCTTTTAGGAGTCAGAAAAGATCTTAACAGAAACTCTGTAATGGTCAATCAAGAAAGGAGGAAGTGTTTGATGTATGTAAAGAGGTTATGTTGTGATCATGGCTGACAGGAATAACTTGTGAACATGGCTGACAGGAATAACTAAGGAACATTGATGGGGCCTCATTGTAGGACGATGAATGGTGGTAAAATAAGGCCAAATGTGCAGTAAGGATGGAGCGGAGGGCTTGTGAACATGCTAGTACGTGTGTGCTTTGATTCACGTGATTGCATGCAAATCGAGGTGACTTCTAGGAAATGTCTTGAAAAAGTACATGGGAGATCTCGAGACATGGGTCTTGTCAAAAGATAGAGGATGAAAAACTGAACCTGGTGGTGTGAGCAGCGTCTCAAACGGACACCGGATGACTTTGTGGTGCACGAAAGAAGAACTAGACCAAATGGAGGCCTATAAACAAGGGGGACCACATGACATGTTTCATTGTTATTGTTCACTATTGAGTTGGAGTGGAGGACCCCATAACAAAACTATTGTTTTCTTTCATTTGGACTAACGATTTTCCAAGTTGTGACATGCAGGTAAAAGCTCTCATCAAACTCATCTTTTTCACTGGATTACTTTGTGTTTTTTATCACTCTAGGGTCGTCAAGAGGTCTTCACTTAGTGAAACCATGCCATACAATGTTCGTTCATGGCATATGAAACAATACCCCTTAATTCAATAAATATTGGAAAATACCTCCCAAAATCCTTTTTTTAACCCCCTCCCAATATGCCTTCCCAAATTAAAAAAATAACCTTTTTCACTATATATTGTATGTATCCATTTTTTCATTTACATTTTTTATACCCCTTTATATATCTACCTAGTATATTGACGTGATACCCCTCTGATGACCCCACATGCATTCTACAGTGCACCTTGCTTGTTTCGATGTATATTGTGGATGCACATTACTTCACCCATAATGCAATTATCAACCACATATCATTATGATTTGTGGCATCTAATGGTATAATGAAGAGATGGGAGATCACTCCTTGTATGTCACAAATCTTCTTGAAATTCTCAAGCAATACTTTTCCTAGATTCCTTTCATCCTTTGGAACTTGTTTAGAATTTGACCCTAGGAGAAAACTATGATTCTTCTCTAAAAGTGTTAAGCATGGAGATATGTTCTTCTTTCCATCAAATCTTCTAGAAGAATATCCATATCCTTTTCAATCCTTAGACACTTCTATTTTCTTTTGGTTCAATTTCCTTCCAATGGTATGTTTCTTCCCTTCAAATTTGTCTTCTTTGAGACATCCTACCTTGATAGGAGTGATTCTTAACTGAGGCCTAGATGAACTAGATTTCTTCTTAATCTGACGGATTTCCTTAATGGAAATGCTCTTTGTCGTCATTTTTCATTCTTTTTCTTAAATCTTGGTTGGGATTTTGAACTATATTGAAAAAATTTAGCAGAGACAACCCTTCCTTTTTTTCTCTTCTCAGAACTCCCTTCTCGAGGACCATTCCTTGTCTCTATGTTATTTGCAATTATCGTTGGTGTGTTTTTTTCACTGGATTTTTGTTGAATACCAATTACTTGGGATGGTGTCACAAGCATTTTGCAATTTCATTTCTGCTATTTTTTGTGTAAGACGGGATATTTCCTTCTTTAGCTCTCCACTTCCCAAATTAATGCAATCATTTTTCACAAGGGTTTCATCTTTACCTCCAATTTCTTTTTGTTCAATTGCAAAATCATTGTTCGTGGCATATACAACATTTTGGAAAGTAGAGTCTCCCAGGCAAAACATAACTTTATTTGAATATGGAAGGTCTTTGCCTACAGTACACACATTAAGGGCCTCTCTCTTTGTCGTGGATGTTGGACCCTGTACTGGAAGGTGAGTGTAACAAGTGCTAACTGTGGACTCAACACTGAATTCTCATTCTCCTTAGAGGAATTGATATCCTCTCACTTTCCTTGGCCTTTATTAGCAAGATTAGTTACAGTAGGGGCAGAAGACATATATTTTCATTCACACACATGACAAAGGAAGATCCTAACCAATGTATCTTTATGTATATTCACATACATAGAGATATTTTCATTTCTATACATGTATATATGACAACATATAATATCTCTCCAATTTACTATAAATAAATATCATATATAACATATAATATCACTCCAATTTCTTATATATATATATATATATATATATATATTATTTTATATTTTATTAGCATACCCGAAGCCATTTCAATGTTAACGAAATGAGAAACATTTCTACTGCTATGCAATGCAAAGGTTACAACCAGAAATTGCAAGTACTATGATAATTTCAAGCATGATCCAACAACAATGTTTAATAAACAGAAGGCTTCACACATCTCGATCATATGGCCATAAAATATAAACCTACTAACACTTGACACAAACTCCATCTCTCAAGAGAATCACTTGTTTAAATGAATTTCAAAATAATCATTTTGCAACCCATTTAGATCAAACATATCAAATTAGAATAAAATATGTAACCGGTATGTTCATGGCCACTCACACTTTCAATCATGGATAAAATCGAAATAAAATCCCGTTCTCTGTGATTAATTTCAACATGTCCACAGGAAAAGGAATATCTTCCCCTTCCAAAGTTGTGGTGGTTACTTCATAAATAGGAGAATGTTCTTCTGTAGAAGAAATTCATGATCTATTCTGAGAAAGGAGAATTTATGTTTGTTTTTCCTGTTTTTCTAGCTGGTATTTGGAGTAGGGATATTTTTGTCTCCTATGTGCCATTGAGGTACATGCCCATGTTTTTTCCTTTGAACGAGAAAAAAATGTTCATGCCACTCCCCACATTCAATAACAAAATCTCAGAAAATATCAATCTTATTGAAGAGAATCTAATCAATGCACAAACATTTCTCTTCAAAACTTTATACTAATAGTGACTTCTATCTCAAGGAATTTAACAGTTAAATAATATAAGAAGCATTTTTTCCATTTCTCATGGCTGGAGTCATAAAAAAAAATAGGATCCCATAGTTGTTGCAAGAGACCTATAACTCTTTGAATGGTAGTTTCACTCAAATATTTGAGTGTATGATCCTAGAATTAAACTGCTTGATAGGATCCTTGTTGTAGGATCCCTAATCATTCTATGGTTTATAGACTACTCAAATATTTGGGTATTTTACCCCAAAATTAATCTGCTTTACATAATCAAAGAGCTCTTAGATTAGTTGGACAGTGGCTACACTAAAAACTCCTAGGGCTTGACATCTAATGTTTCCAACAATAATCTAAATCAGACCCATGATGCATTCCTTGGAGTGCAGCACAATCACAAGTCCACCAACAAAGCTTCCAATATTCTAGCTATTAGGTGGGATAACATAGGTTAATCCTTCTCCACAGGCTGTAGGGTTCTCACATGATGGACAGGAGACAAAAACTAGGCCAAGGATGAAAATTAAAAAATTTAAGTGCGAGAATGGCGAGACATCTGCAAACTGACTGTAGTCTAATATAGATGAATGATTATGATCCAAAAGTATGTTGCAGTCAGACATAGGAGTCGCAAAAGAAACACCTATCAACATTATTTGCTTCTATACATCAATTCACTAAGTGCAAAATGTAATATTACTATCCTCATATAATAACAAAATCTAATCCATCCATAAAAATATTAGGAACAATATAATAAACAGGTTCACAAGTATCTTAATAAATATTAATTCAGTCACCAAAAAATGTGGATTGACCCAATTGATTCCTTCATGTATTAAGGGCCAATCTTTTTAGGATCTTCACTTATCATCCATCATAAAGAAAAAATCTAAGAAACTAAATCATATTACGACACAAGAGCAGGCTTCATGAATTATTTCCCAGGTTTTTGTGTGGATAGTGGACCTCAGAAACCAAGCAAATGCAATAAACAGGGAAATAATTAAAATAATACAAAATAAACTAGTAAAATATCCAAAAATAAAAAGCAGAAAAACCAAAAGAAATGTGTAAAAGTAACAATTGTTCACTTCCATTAACCTTAGCATTCACACCACCAGGAAGAATTTTGCCTTTTGACTTCCACTTCAAGTGGCTAGCTCTGGTGAATTTAGTGAAACCCCTAAAAGATGAATAGAAATAAATTAATTCATGTATAGTAATTAGGCATTAAAAATATATAGAATTGGTATTAATGCAAAATATCATTTTATGCTCACAATGACTTTATGTCTCCTAGGAAACTTGAACTTGGCCCAATGCAGAGCTTCTTGGGCATGATTTGAGTGATTGTCCCTGCATCAAACTGAAAGAAGGACTTGGCCTATGGCCACATGTGAACAAGTTTCCTAAGGTTTTCCAAATTCTCCTCTCATTCCATTTTGCAACATGTCTCCCAATACAAGGTCATTATTGATCATAGTGACAAAACAATCCAACTTTACAATAAAGATTTCAAAGAATCCTCATTTACAGTGGTTGGTACACTTTAATATCTTTCAGTCCCATTGGCATACTTCGTGTGGCCATTCATTGAACATTGATAAATTATCTTCTCTTATTATCTATCCCAAAAAGGAATTGGACACCAGAAGACTACGTCTACAAATAATAACTTTGGAATTGTTATCGACTTTAAAATTAAACTTGCATGCTGCAACTTCTGTTTATGACACTATGCATATTCCCAGAAAACTAAACAATCCTCCCATCTTCATAACTAATTCTATATACTTTTAACTTGTAAGTTTTCATACTTTTGACATGAAAGTTTACATTATTAGACCAAAACAGATTTCCTGAGAATACTGAGGTATAGAGATGTTTTCATATATGAAATTAAATTATCAAGTTATACAATCACTGGATTTTGAAAAAAAGTTTAGTTGATAATATTTTAAGCCAAGTCATGTGATTCTCGAAACAGGACATGTTGCTATAATTATCCGACACGAGACATGCCAAAATCAAATGCAGAACATGTGAACCAACAATAGAGATAAGTTTATGCCCTCTGGGTTTGATGAATACAACAAAATAAACATAACACAATCATCTGAAAGTATTTGGATATTCCAAGCTTCTAATGAATTGGGGCAATATTAGAAGTAGAATTGAAAATGTTATGAGAGCCCCAATAATGAAGCTGGTGTTGGGTGTTGAACATCCTTTGATGATATCTATTTCATTCATATGGATGCATCTAGTTACTATATCAATATAAGTGGCAAATTATGATCAAACACAAAAATTAAAATATTCAATACAAAAAATATAAGTTTATAAGTTAGAACCATAAACTGCAATTTTCTCAAAGTCATATGATGTCATCAAAATCAAAGTATATTATAGAGAATGATTTACTTATACTATAGGTGGAAATACCAATGGAAAATATCAAACAAGTTAGATATTAGAACTGTAGATGGAAGAATTTCATAGCTCATCACACACCAGACAATGCATGAGGGGCATGGTGAAATGAATATGCTTGATTTGAGGTTGACGGGTTTTCCAAATTCAAGAAGAAATGGTTCTTACTACTTATATAGTCCATAGAAGCACTTATATTTCCTAAAATATCCTTTTGATGCATAGGTTTGTCCTCAAATTTAGCCCAAAATTAGATCATTGTTGATTACGGGGTCAAAAAGGGCCAAGTATGTGCCCAACAACATGGATTTATTTCTCAAATATCAATTGTTTACTTATGATACTCATTGTTAGAAGTGCTCAGGTCTGAGTTTTATCCACTGTACCATCTTGTCAAAATTGTACCCAGAACACACTAAAACGTGGATTTGGTTGATTTATGGTTTTTTGAAGGCTGGGACATATTTTTTCTATTGTTGTTTGAGCATAACAAATACCACAACTGACTAGAAATATTTTAGATCAATTAATTAGGTTGTTAGGAGGATCAACATATGTCAAGGTCATCAAGGAATGTGCCCAAGACTCATTTTGATTGATGTATGAGGACTAGACAGGACAACATGCCCATGTTTGCTTTAACCATTCCAAACCATGCCAAACTCCATTATATTGTCCAAGACTAATGGGCCTTCCTTTCAACCCATCTAAATTATATAGAGTTCCATCAACTAGTAAATAACTTATGAAATGGTATACATCATCCTCTTTATCACCCACTTTTTGTTCATCAAAGACAAAAGGACATGGTCTAGAAAAAACGTTGTGATCAGCATGAATGGCTTCACTATTATTGATAGAAATCCTTTCATATTTGAGAATTCAGTGCCAATTACATCATGTACTAATATTCCTTTTCATATATAGAAATACTGTAATAATTCACATAAAAACCTCATAATTGAGACCTTGAAAAAAACCCTACCCAAATATCTAAGCTTAATAAATCCAAAAAAAATGTCTATTTCTCAAAAAATGGTTGTAAATGGAGTACTTTCTAATTATTTTAAGCAAATTCTGACTAGACTGTAATGATTGACTAAATGTTTCTCATTACGTATCTATAAAAACATTTTTTTGTTTTGAGAACCCCTAGTTATTATATCACTTGGCTTCACTTGTCCATGATATCAGATATAGCATTCCCAACTGGAAAAATTTACAAATGATCTTTGAAATATCTGAACATTAGTTGTCTACATTTAAAACTAAATTAAAGGTATTCCACTACACAAGAAAAAAATCAGTTTCTAGAGATTTATCTTTCTCTCTGGTATGGATAGATTTATATCTCATAATTGAAGGGATGAAAACAACTAGACTCGTGAATTAACAATTGAGTGGAGTTGGTCTATCTATGCAATAATTACCTACTCACTATTCCTACATTGGAAACAGGAACTCAGTTAGTGAATAGTACCTTAGGGTACAAGGACTATGTGCAAAGTGAATTTATGAAGGTATAGGAAGAAATCATAGATCCAAACATGCATATTTTTTACTCTGACATCACAGAGGAGGATTTTACCTTGTTATTGTCCCTTTTGCATATTTTGTAAGATCTTAGCTCTGTCTAATACCAAGTTTACATTTTTTCCATGATGCTTATTGATGCATAATGTGCTATGAATCCAAAATACACCAACAATATTTTTTGGTGCTACTTTAATTAAGTGAAGCATGGATTCAGTATAAATGTAGAGGATCCTAGTTGGGAAAGAAAGGTAACATGAGTATTTGATCGAAAAGAATCATTAACTATGCAAGCACCTACTGCATTTAGTACTGTAGAGCAGGTATGTTTCTTTACTTATTTAGGCTTCAACAAATCACATCTTCATATTAAGAAGTATGCTGGCACCAAACCATTGTCGGTGAGCTGATCCTAGCACTTTTGCAGGGATTGATGCAATATGGAATAAATAAAATCAATTCCTAGCTGGAATTAGATTATGGTTTTGTGGATAGGAATGATAAAAGTGGTTCAAACGAGTATATGTTTACATTAACCTTAGAAATTTCAGAATCAGATCCATTTTTTCCAACAAATTGGATATAGCTGAGTTGAATGGTATGGAAACCACAACATACATTGATATAACTCAAGGCCAGGGTGTGCCTAAGTCTATATTAACATTCTTGCATCTCATTTCTCTTGGTGGAACAGATGCTTTTATGTTAGGGCCATTGTTTAGGGATTCAGTGTCGGAACATCTAAGTTTTCATGTTAGCCAAGAGAACAAGGAAACTATTTGGAGATAGTAATAGAATATCACCTGCTATGCTATTGGTGCTATTTGAAAATTCCGAAGATATGTTTCAATCAATTAGATTTAGTATCTCCTAAGACACACCCTGCTTAAACTACAAACTCAGTGGAAAAAATGATTTGGATCCAAATTGCATACTAGGTCTTAAGTGAAGATCCAAAAAGTCATGGCATGTTACTTAATACTCAGGTCTCTTAGACTCAGTAAATACATTGATCATTGGAAATACTTTCCTACCAGCATAAATGGATTCAAACAGTCATTGCTAACCACCTCAATAGAAATACAAGTTATATGAAGGTTTTGGCATGAACAATGGTATTTGAAAATAAGAACGAGTCATCAAAAGATCAACTATATGTTTCCAGACTTGATCCACACTAAATAATTGAGGACATTTCTAACCCCTGGCTCCATAGTAAATAAAAAACACTAAAACCATGCCCAATAACATAAGCAACTCTCAACTTGTAGTCTAAAATTTTTTCATCCTATTTAGTGAGTGGTTTGGCCACTATGATAATTTAAGAACATGAAACTAAAAAATCTCCAAATAAATTAATAAAGGTGGTTGGACAATTAAGCCTGTAGTTGAAAACTGCAAATGGATGGGGAATACATAGAATTTTGGGTTTAGTTTTTTCCTAACAAAGGAAATTGAGTATGTTTCATGTAACATGCATTAGATACCACGGGAAATACAATACGTGAAGCCTTAAAACCATTAACAAAGAGTATCAGACAATGGGAGATATGTCTATGTTTGTAAAGTGGATAGGAAACAACATGTCAAAAATTCCATTCTAATATCGTGATCAAAATGAAAATGAACTAACATTTCATTTCTACCACCAGCTCTGATACCAAATATGCCACCCTTGTGTGTAGGATCTGTGCCTCTGATCAAAATCCACCAAGATCCACCTAGAATCCACCATAGAAGCATATCCCCTGGAGAAGGAAATGGAACCTGAGCCTATGAAACATATCCCATGAAAAATGAAGTGTATCCTGAAATTTTGAAACAAATCCCAAAACTTCCAGTTCTTTATTGACCCATCGATCCCCCAAAAATTTGTTTTTTAATGGAAAGACTTCTAAAATCCTATAGTCCTAAAGGTTAAAACCCTAAACCCTAAATACTACAGTTCCTTTTTAACAAATGGTGGCATATAAAATGCAACTGCATGAATCTACAATCCAAGATGATCATATTGGTCTATAAAACATCAGATACAAAGTCTCTAAATTATATTTTCCAGAATTACTAGCCTTCTCATATGAGGATAAGGACTTGCAAGGATTTTGGTTTGTCCAAGTTGAATCAATGTCACAATTTACATATATTAGACAATTCCTTGAAATATTTGGGACAAAAACATACTCAAACAAATCTAAGATGTTTATTTTATATCAAAAGCATGCATGCTAATTCTAAAATATAGACCCTTCATCAATCATCACAAATAGGATAGTCTAAAGACAATAGACTATGTTAAGCTTCTACCGATAACAATAGGAATTCCACATTAAAACCTTCAGAATTGATAAAAAAAAATATTACACTAATTCTCATTATACTATTTACTGAGGACCCGTAATACTTTAACTGAGCAATGAAATTAATTAAGTCCATTTTTAGTATTACTTCCAAAAGAAAATCATCATAAATAGGATGTAGTCTAAAGATTCTATGAATATTTCCTCCGAGTTATATTACTTAGTTGCAACCTTCTGCTCTTCAATGGGATTAATGGGATTTCTGAAATCTACTGTCGGTCCTTCAATTGAGCAAATAACATAACCAATTTCCCTGCTAAATATCACATTATAAGAAAAGGCATTAATAAAGCTGTTATCTGACAATATAATAGTAATAAAGACATTCAACAAGACATTTAAACTCCACAAACATATTTGATTGCAATATTAGTGGTGTAACCATCCACATGAAACATTATTACAATAAACCATTCAAGCCTCATCCTTAATTCACTTCTTTATTCAATAGAGTCTAGAGATCACATACCTCAGATATTGTGGAACAGAGCCCTTCAAACTCTTCCTGCATGCTGAGACAATATCTTGAATAATGTTTATATGCAACCACCAAATTTCTTCCTGATTAATAACTACACCTCCATGGCATATCTAGATGTATCATATCCAAAAATAAATGTAAAAACTGGAATACGTATTCTCGTCCATATCCTATTTGTGTTATGGTAACTAGAACTAAAAACCTACATAAGTTCCATATGGTAAACAAGTAATATCTGGCATAAAAGAAAAAAATAGCACTAATTCTTAGATCAGGGACATGAGAATCAGACATTTCATCAAAGGCAAAGAGAAAATTATAAAGTAAGATTCTTATACTTTTCAAGAAAACCAATACTTTTCAATAAAACCAAACAAGGATAGAAAGGAAATCCAAATAACAAAAACTGTAAAAACCAAGCATGGAATATGCCATGTACATGTCTCGAAAGTACTTGATGTTAAAGTTTAAGGGTTAGAGGATTTCTTAATTTAAGTAGTAAACTTTAATGCATGAACATATAAAATCATATTCAAAACAATACTTCTTTAATAAAATTTGAACTGTAATAAACAAACATAATTTTCATCTCTTTCAACTTAACACTCCATTATTCACTCCATTAAAGTTGGTACTGAAGAATCATAAAATTCCATGTATAATAACAACATGATAAAATAATTTATAGCCGAAATCAACAGTAAATAATCATAACCAATATTTGAATCAACTATATACTCAGATTTTTCAGATTTGATCTTGTCACCAAAGGGACAAGTCAATATAGACAAACAATTTATGTAGCTCGAGAGAGATCCAAAGAGGGTTAAAGCATAAGCATAATGATCACATACTAACCCCGACTACTTATTCAACAAGCACATTCATGCCTAGTACAGTCATGCAGACAAAGGACACACAATCTGTTAGGATATTTAGACACTTAGGAGTTAGTTAAGATCAACTTGTGTAATATATCCGTTAGGTAAAAGTGTGTTTCTTTAGTATGCATTAGTATGCATTTGTAAATATTCTAATCCGACGGTCACGATATGTTCTAGACATCGAATGATCTGACGGTTCAACTTCTCTTAGATCATACCTACCATTCATCCATGGCTTAACACCCGATTGGTCTATGATCTCTATTTAAAGAGCATAGAGGGTCCTTGGCTAGTTGATCGATTATGAGAAGCTCATGTAACTTTCTTTCTTTTGCATAATAAATTGCTCCAAGTAGCTATTTGGCTGGGGCCGTGGATTGTTTCCCTCTCGAGGGTTTTAACCACGTGACAAACATTGGTGTATTGATCTGTGATCTGTTTGTATGAAGCGGTTTTTCTTGGTGTTCGGTCCTTTGGGGGTACCCTGTGTACCCTATCATGGTATCAGAGCTTTTATGAAGAGCTGCTTTCAGTTTTGATCAAGATCTGGAACCGGTGTTGCTGAAACTTTGAAAGGGTTTCTGGTTCTGGATTTTCTGTGCATTTGTGGCCTGTGGGATCTATTCCATTGTGTCCAAAGCATCGTTTCCATTTGGAAATAGTTTTCATTTCACCAAAAACCATTTTCGTGTGTTCAAGAAACACCCATTTCGGCAAATCTGAAGGTATAATGTTACAGTGACGGATTTGTTTTATTTTTTTTAAATCTCTCATATTTTATCAGTCTTATAAATAGATCCTTTTGTTTTAGTCTCGGACTGTTGCCTTCCTTGGCTACGTATGCTCTTTGTTGTGCACCTTGCGCGATCGTGGCGAATCAGAAACAGTGAGGGGAAGTTTTTTTTCTTATCTTCTCGGCTATGTATGCTCTTTGTCGTGCACCTTGTGCGATCACGGCAAATCAGAAACAACAAGAAAACTTGAAAACGTAGACTTTCCGGGTAAGCTAACTAAGATCTAACCCCATTGTGTGGAAAAAGTTTTTTTTTGTTTTCGTTTTTCGTTTTTTTTGTGATTTGCAGGAAAAGAAAGCAAGCACGGAAAACGAGAGAGAAGAGTAAAAAAAAAACCCCTTCCTCTTTCCATAGTTTTACGTACCTTTTAAACTTAGCTCACTTGGTCCAAAGTTGTTTTACACCTTGATAAGTCTTGAGTTCAAATCTTATCAAGCTACTTTTTAGTACATGCAATTTCTATTTTCAAGTTACTTTATTGTAAAAGTGCATCTCACATTAATAAAATAAAATAAAAGTGAGTAACTTAAGTCTTTTAAACTATTTAAAAGTACATTATTGTAAAAGTGAACCTCACCTATTCTACAAAAGTGATTCACTTCAAAGCAACTTTATTGTAAAGTGATTGTTAAAGGTTGATCTTTGGAAGAGGGGGGTTCTTTTTTTAATTGGTCAAGTTAATATCTGCCACCTCACTATTGGGGACATCTTCAACATTTCCTTTAATCAAGCATAACTTCATCATCCGGAATCAGTTTTAAGTACCGTTTTTTTTTAAATCGCATATTTTTTCGAGCTCTTTGCATCTAGACAGTTAGTTTCTATTATTTCATCTATTATTTTATAATATGGCTGCCCCTTGTGATATTATACTTACAAGTTCTAACTATTTCTCATGGAAATCTCGTATGCAGGATGTTCTGCGAAGTAGGGGACTTTTTAGGATAACCTCAGGGAAAGAAACAGAACCCATTGATGATGATAAGAAAATTAAATGGGAAAATATATGTGATGAAGCTCATGGATTGATTGGGATGTCAATCTCTACTGATTTGCGATTCCACATATCTGACATTGATGAACCTGATAAAGCTTTGGAAAAGTTGGAATCTGTGTTTGGTAAACACAATGAAATTTGGGGTCATCAACTTGAGAATGAGTTTCTATCCTTGAATCCAAATGATTTTTCATGCATTCAAGACTATTTATCTAAGTATAAAACTCTTAGACTATTATGTGCAGAATGCAAGATTAAGAAGGAAGACAAACAATGTATTTATCATATTCTATCCAAACTTGAACCTGCATATTCTCTTTTTGTATCTACATTCTACTCCATGAAAAAATCCTTGACTGCAGCTAGCTATCAAGAGCCTAGCCTTGAATCCTTTTGTGATTCCCTAATTAGAGAGCAAGATAAGCTCATTCATCTTGGAATAATTAACAATGCAGATACATATGGGAAAGCCTTATTGTCCCAACAGAAAGAAAAGTCCAAGCCTCCCAAGAAATAGAATTTTCGCAATAATAAGCAAAACAACAAGGGTCCCAAACCCTCTCAGTCAGCTCCTCCTTTAAAAAATGACAAAGGATCCAAGCAAAAAGGCAAGAAGACTGAGCGTCATTGCAATTTTTGTGGGAAAGATAATCATGATGAATCTAAATGTTTTAAGAAGATGGCAGCCTTGGAAGCAGCAATGAAGAAGCACCACATCAGCCTAGATTCGTCTTCAGAATCTACCTCTCATGGACATGCACTTTGTGCTTCTGGTTGCTCTTATACTGCATCTTCTTCTTCTACTTCAATTGAATGGCTCATTGATTCTGGAGCATCTTATCATATGGCTAAGGATAAATCAATCTTTTCTACTATGCATGAATGTAACACCAAACAAATATTTGTTGGTGATATTTCTTCACTTTCATTGATGACTACTCCAGACGCACTTAGGTTTACTTCCTAAAACTTAAGAGTGAAGTATTTAACATGTTCTTAGCCTACAAGGCTCTTGTTGAAAAACAGTCTGGTCATCAAATTATTAAGTTAATATCTGACAATGGAGGAGAATATGTTAACAACAAGTTCACTACTTTTTGCACTGAACAAGGAATCCAACAACAACACACTGTTCCATATACACCACAACAAAATGGTGTAGCTGAACGGAAGAACCACACTTTAAAGGAAATGGCTAATTGTATAATTCAATCTAAAGGACTAAGTCTTCAATATTGGGCTGAGGCCATAAATTGTGAAAATTACATAGTTAATCACACACCCAATAAATTTTTACAGGTATAACACCGGAAGAAGCATGGAGTAAAATTAAACCATATGTAAGCCACTTTCGTGTGTTTGGTTGTGAAGCATGGGCTCACATTCCGGATGAAAAACGGAAAGCATTGTAGCCTAAAAGTGAAAAGTGCATATTTGTTGGATATTCTAAAGATCTAAAAGGTTATAGACTTCTTCAGCCACATTCTCATGATATAATCATTAGAAGAGATGTTAAATTTGATGAAAATATCTTGGCCTGCGAGCCTAACTTGGCAGGTGTGCCATCTTTGGCCTGTGAGCCTGATTCGGCGATTGTGCCTTCTTCTTCTTCTTCTTCTTCCAGCTTCCTTGACAGGTTTCCAACTCCAGTTTCTGATGATGACAGTGAGGATGAAAATCCACCTCCGCCTGCTCATGTTCCTCCAATTGCACCAGCACCAATACTTCATCGATGGGTCCGTTCAACATGTGAAGCAGTTGGTGATCTTTTCGGTGATCCTAGAGATCCACGTCGAACACGTTCTTAGTTTCAGCGAGCCTCTTCTCTTTTGGCTCAAGTTTTCGAGAATCATGATCCAGAAACTTTTGCAGAAGCTTCAGGAAATCCATATTGGGATGCAGCTATGGATGAAGAATATCGTTCCTTAATGGCGAACGATACTTGGGATCTTGTTCCTCTTCCAAAAGGAAGAAAACTTGTCAGATGTAAATGGGTCTACAGAACTAAGTATGCATCAGATGGAAGTGTTGAAAGACTTAAGGCAAGGTTAGTTGACAAAGGTTTTTCCCAAGTTGAAGGGATTGACTACCATGAAACCTTTGCCCCTGTAGCGAAAATGAACTCCATCCGCCTTGTTCTTTCCCTTGCAGCCTTACATAACTGGGAAGTCCATCAAATGGATGTCAAGTATGCCTTCTTACATAGTGATTTACATGAGGAAATTTACATGGAACAACCTCTTGGATATGTTTAGAATAACTCTAGCTTTGTCTGTCTCCTTAAGAAATCCTTATATGGCCTTAAGCAAGCTCCTAGAGGTTGGTATGCCAAAATGGATAGCTTTCTCCTTGACATTGGTTTTTCTAGATGCCATTCTGACCGCAATGTCTATACCAATAAAGTAGGAAACCATCTCATCATACTTGTTCTTTATGTTGATGATCTTATCCTTACTGGTAGTGACCCTAACCTTATAACCCATGTGAAATCCAGTCTTAAGCAAAATTTTGAAATGTCAGACTTAGGACATTTGCATTATTTTCTTGGTCTCCAAGTCTTGCAAACCAAAGAAGGAATATTTCTTTCCCAGTCTAAGTATGCTTGTGACCTTCTTCGTCGCTTTCACATGGAAGATTGTAAACCAGCCCCTTCTCCCTTCCAGTCTAGAGTCAAACTTTCTACCACTTGTACTTCCCCTAAAGTAGATGCCACCTTGTATCATCAACTTGTTGGTAGTATTTTATACTTGACTCATTCCCGTCCTGACCTTTCCTTTGTCATTGGTCGTGTTTCCCGTTACATGAAAACTCCTCAAGAAAGTCACTGGAAAGCAGCAAAAAGAATACTTCAATATATTCAAGGTACAATTCAGTTTGGGATTCATTATAGTACAGGGGGGAAACCTTTGTTGGTTGGTTTCACTGATTCAGATTGGGCTGGTGATCCCGATGATCAGAAGTCTACTACAGGTTATGTTTTCAGTCTGGGATCTGGACCTATCACTTGGGCTTGTAAGAAATAACAAGCTCTTGCTCTTTCTTTAGCAGAAGCAGAATATCGAGCCGTAGTTAATGCCAGTAGGGAAGCTTTATCGCTTCGACAGATCCTTTCATAGTTTGGATTAGAGCAGTAGCAACCTACTCCACTTTGGTGCGACAATCAAAGTGCCAACAAGCTTGCCAAAGATCCAGTTCTACATTAGCGTAGCAAACAGATTGAGCTACACATGCACTTCATCAGAAATCTTGTTCATGATCGTCTTATTGAAGTGCTCTATTTTCCTACAGATGATCAAGTTGCAGACATCTTCACCAAGTCTCTTACAGAAGCGAAGTTTTCTAAACTTCGGTCTATGTTAGGAGTTCAGGAATGTGTCCTTAAATGGGGATAGGCTCTAATGCCTCCTTCCTTATCCTAATAGTGTCACTTTTGTAAATCCTTCAATCCTATCGAAAGTTGTTCTTAAGGGGGGATGTTAGGATATTTAGACACTTAGGAGTTAGTTAAGATCAACTTGTGTAATATATCCATTAGGCAAAAGTGTGTTTCTTTAGTATGCATTAGTATGCATTTGTAAATATTCTAATCCGATGGTCACGATATGTTCTAGACATAGAATGATTCGACGGTTCAACTTCTCTTAGATCATAACTACCATTGATCCATGGATTAACACCCGATTGGTCTATGATCTCTATTTAAAGAGCATAGAGGGTCCTTAGCTAGTTGATCGATTATGAGAAGCTCATGTAACTTTCTTTCTTTTGCATAATAAATTGCTCCAAGTAGCTATTTGGCTGGGGCCGTGGACTGTTTCCCTCTCGAGGGTTTTAACCATGTGACAAACATTGGTGTATTGATCTGTGATCTATTTGTGTGAAGCGGTTGTTCTTGGTGTTTGGTCCTTTGAGAGTACCCTGTGTACCCTATCACAATCATGTTGGGCAAGGATGCGGTCACATACTGCAGAGACACATAGGCATACTTTGCATAGTCATGATTGAAAAAAAATAGTCCACCCATAAACTGAAACTCGTTGTCACATTGGGGAAGACCCCACATTCCACACAAGAAAACAGGTTCATGGTCACCTCATGGTCACGCTAGGGAAGGACCCACATCCCACCCGAGAAAATGGATCACGGCCATGTTGGAGAAGGACACACAGTCCACCAAGAAAATAGATCATGGTCACGCCTGGGAAGGACCCACCGTCCACTCAAGAAAATAAATCACAGTCATATTGGTGAAGGACCCATAGTCCACCAAGAAACAAATCATGGTCATGTTGGTGAAGGACCCACATTCCACCCAAGAAAACAAGTCACAGTCATGCTGGAGAAGGAACTCTCAAGGTATCACCAAGGCACATGTTTTTCTGTTGTGTTGAAGGACCCACGGTCCACCAATAAAGTGCAAAGAAACAAATCATGGTCACACTAGTGAAGGATCCACATTCCACCAAGAAACAGACTCACAGTTATAATGTGGAAGAACCCATAGTCCACCCAACAAATAGGCCATGGTCATGCCAGGGAAGGACCCACAATCCAACAGAATCACGATCACACTGGTGGAAAGTGACCACATGGAAGGTGTAACAAGGAAATCCCAGTCACGGGGGTGGTGAAACAAGAGATCACATGGAACAACAACAAATATCGCACAAATATCACGTAGAGGGAGAGATCTCAGTCATGTAGCATACCACGAACTGGATCCATCTCTCATGTTAAATTAAAAATTTAATTTATAATCTAGATACTCCTTAAGATAGGCTATCAAAACATTAATAAACATAACCTATGGATCAATTAATATAAAGGATCATGAGTCAACCAAGGGGGACAAAACAAAACAAACCACAAACCCAAAAGGTCAAGGTGAACTATATAAGATGGACATGCAACTCCTTTATAGGACCAACAAGACCAATAATATTTTTTCTCTCTCAAGGTACACCGTTTTATATATTTTTGTCATCACTGTATAAGATTCATTATTTATGGAAAGTAGAACCAAATAAATAACTTATATAAGGAATAAAAGTGAAATCCATAAAAAGTAGCTAGCTTGGAAACTGCAACTGCAACTGAAATACATAAATAGGCATCAAATAAATTGCAAACCATCTCAAACCAACATAAACCATGACAAACGATGACAAAATAGTACTAGAAACAAAATAGAATCGTTTTAACTAGGCAAGATAAGTTTAAAACATAATTTTCATCTCTTTCAACTTTAACACTCCCTAAGGTCCCTGTGTTAAATTTTAAAATCATACAAAGACAATAAATAACAGCAGTAGTAAATCTAACTCAAATTACAAAGAAAATTAATACGATAACTGACTATGAGAGTTGAAACCTTCCTTATACTCAACTTAGCACACCCAAACAGTGCAGCAAAGATATCAGTCCACACAAGTCCAAATGCATAGTGTTCATCTCTTTCAACTTTAACACTCCCAAAGAGTGCCCAATGGTCCACATTCGATAGTATAAAAGTTGAAAGAGATGAAAATTATGCTTTGAACTTATCTTTTCACACTCTTGTCTAGTTATATCTAAAAAGCATACAAAGGAAATAGATAACATCAGTGGTAAATCTAACTCATGTCTAACTCAAAGTACAAAGAAAGCAAATATTTAATTGACTTTCATATACCAACACCAATATTTCAACCTGACTTTATATCAGACTTTTCTTTGCCACTACCAAATATTTAATTGCAGCGTTTTTCTTTAAATTGTTTGATGGAAAAAATTAAACTACCCCTCCGAAAAAATTATATTTCAAAGCAGAGATAATACAGAAAAACAACCTAATATAGAAGAAAATTTAAGAATCAGTGAGAAGTACCATCATTGGAATTTCAATATAAGGATGGTGTTATTGTACGCAAGGAAGACCTATTAAGTATAGGCATTGATGCTTGAGGTGCAACAATATAAGAACAAAAAATGGCGCAAGAACAAAATCATCTAGCATCTATTTGCTTGACCTGTAGGAAGTAAGATTCAAAACTTGAGCTTGCTTATTCTGCAACCTCCAAGAGGCCAAAATCTGTTGGAACAACACTGTGACATGAAGAATATTGTTAAATAACTATTTATCCAAAGAAGCAATAAACAATATGGTCAATCAAATCAAAACCAGTTTGAGTGAATGTGGCATCAACATGGCAATATAAAACAAGCGGGAATATTGAAAAGATAGTGGCAAGTGCCAACCTTTTGCTCAAGACTCACCAATCTAAGATGCATTTGGCGAGGAAATGTACTGCATGTTGATGAAAACAACCCAAATCATGCTCCATTTTCAAATAGTTGAATTGGATCTTTGGACGGAAACTACTTCTACGACACCATACTCAACAAATTTGAGTCCTCATAAAATCTATTATGAGATTGCAGCAGAAGAAGCCTACCAAGGTAAGAAACCTCTAGTTTCAAACTTATATAATTGGTATATTTGTCTCTTTTAGTGTGCTTTCAGTACTTGATTAAATAAAAGCTCCATGTTCGTACTTTCCAATTTACCACTCCACTTAATGGGAACATATTCTTTTCTTATGTATCCGCTTCTTATCGTACATATTCTTAAACACCCCATCTTCTTAAATACCATCCTCTTAACACAACATATTCTTCTCAAAATTATTACCCCACCCGATCAACACTTAGGATGGCCGATACTTTAGGGTTTGTTTTAGTGCTCGTGTCTGGTTGGAGAATAATAGAGCAGGAAAGAGGATATATGGGTGAGGGCAAAAATCTAGTCTGTCTGTGCAGGCCTTACTTGACTTGTCAGGGTGGTGTAGGAAAGGCTAGTAAGGCTTATTTTTCTTGCTAGATTTCTTTCTTGGTCGTAGCTCATTATAAGAAAAGAGTAAATAGGCCAGAAATAAATAAAGAAGAATATTATTATGGGCATCAACCAATATTGAATCTAAGCTCACAGTCTTAAGCATGTACACATACAACAAACTATGTGACAATCTTGGACGAAAAGTGTATTTCTGGGCAAGCAAAATTGGAATTTGGATAACCAAGCCACCATCCATCGGCATGGCCAGCCAGAAGAATGCACATGTTACAAAAGAACAATGTCTAAGTTGGATTGAAGGAATTGGATGTGTATGGTTCTTGACTATATAATATATAGTAGGATATGCAGGTTATTGATCCATGAGATAAAGTAGTTCATATGAATCCAATATATGTTCTTAAATGATAACCAAAATTATATATATTCCTTGAAAAGTAAGATGAAGAGCGGAGTTAAAATAACTTATGATATCCATAAGGAAAGAAGAAAAAGAAGTGAAAATATAGCAACTAAAGGTATATTCCACCATTACAGCATTTAGCTCAAGAGAGGAAACTAGATGTAAAATTCTCATATTACAAGAGGAGAGCTAGAATTGTTATTATTTCTATATGTGAGAATTTTGATGAACCCCTAATATAAGATGATGAAAATAAGAAGACATGAAAGAAAAGTTATTTTGTTGATTCTCGATGTTAACTATATTTTGCATCAAGGAGGCAAGGCAATTGTCTACAACTAGGGTACTATATCGAACCTGATGCAGATGGAAAAGATATGTACAAAGGAAGCTTGACTGCTAAGGGATATTGTTAAACCAAGGGACATGACATCAATGTAACAATTGTAACTGGAGCAGTCCACATCTATTAAATTTTTCTTGCAATAGTAGTGAAATACCTTTAAGGGCATGAAACTTGAAAGGCTTTTGACATTGGGATCTTTATTTCTAAATGAACTTAGAATGGAAAGCTTTGTGTAAAATTTTGAGCATGTTTCAAGCAAAACCACCAAAATAATGATGGCATGCTCATACTTGGATCCATCGTTGATGGAAGACATCATATGTAGGTGTTAGGTCTACTATTCCTAGATTTTTACAAAGCTTTTGACACTGGGCTCTTTATTTCTAGATGGAATTGGACTGGGAGGCTCTATGCAAAACACCAAACATGTTTCAAGCACATCCACCAAAACACTGATGTCTTACTCAGAATTAGGGGGCCATCATTGAGGAAGCCATAGAATGTAGGTGGTCAATCCCACTACTACTAGATTTTTACAAATCCAATAGTTAATCTCAAATCCTTTTAAGAGATTTGAAAATTTTTGGGATCATCAAATTGGTAATATCTCTATAGTAGAATGTTTTTGCACAACAAAAATACATCAAGATAAAGAGAATATATTCATAAACTGTTCAAGTAAAACTTGTATGCCCACTCTTTAATGGCACATTCTATGATACCTATGTGGTCACAGTCAAATCTAGGCAAAACCAAAAGTATTGCAATAACAATTTTAAATTTTAATATCTCAGGCTATTAACCTCACCTACAAAGGGATTAAAGGTGTTGTGGAAAGCTCCTGTAGTTAATTCTACTATTGAAATGATTACAAGTAGGTCCTCAACAGTCAACCCAGTAAGGTCCTAGTTAACCCTTAGAAGAAGGATTAGCCCTAATTGAGAGGTTAACCCTTATCAATCAAATGAGTTTTTCTGAGCTTGGTCCTAAATAGTAAAAGGTCAATCCTGGAATTTGATGAGGCGAGGTCTCAATCTTAGTTGAGAATTCCTCTTCATTAAAACCTCCTTTATCATGTTCCATTTTTAAAATGTTAGAAATAATGTCTCCAGAATCCATATTCTATTTGAAGAAACCATCACAAAGCTTTGTCTCTTCCATTAATTGTGTTACACTAAGATCGTTTAACATTTAGCAATTGTTTAATACATTGGTACAAGAATCTAGGAACATCTATTGAAGGAAGTAGTATTAAATATACAAAACAAATTCCAAGGGAAAATGCAAATGCGAAACATTTACATTTACCAACAAAATAAATGTGAGCAGCCAAAGATCGAAACAGATTAGATAAAAGAAAGCACATGAAACTTGAGTTCATAGGGCGGGATTAATTCAAATGCTAACAACATATAACAAAACAAATCACTCAAATTGGTGAAGATGCATATGGGAAGTTGGAAAAAGGGAGTTTGGTATTTTTGGAAGTACTTAGAGCTGATACTTTCTACCTTGCATATTTAAGGACATGTAAGTTGCACAAGTAGATATTTCATCTTTATGGTGGTACTCAACCCCCATTGAACCTATCATCACATGGTATTTAAAGCTACCCTCACATCATTATAAAAAGTTTAGAATGATGCACAAAATGTAGTGTAGGTAGTTCTTTAAAAAAATATGTCATTGCTTGAGATAAACGAAATAGAGTAATAGTTTGGAAAAAAGATGCTTTGGTATTTAAAGAATGGAGAGGCACAAAATCTTAAACAATTCATCCTTAGAGAATCATTGCAGCTACCAATATTCATGTTTTTCGTATTTTAGAAATCTGGATGGCCAACGTTTACTGTGAGAGTATATATGAAGCATATAGGGCCTAGAAATTCTCCAATCGCCTTATAAAATATGGGATCAAAATGTGTGTCTTCCGAATGGCAGAAGATAGCCTGATATAAATTTGGGAAACCATTCTCTCATAGGAAAATTGGTAGAGTATATTTATCATTCTAAAAATATCAGCCATGGAAATTTCACACATAATTGAAACATTTTACATCTTTTTGGTTCTCATATAATTTGTGTAACGACATGGCAATTTTTTAATCTAAAAAGGCCTTTGAAAACTGTGGTGAAGAATTTTTTATGAATCTTCATTTTTCACAAGAAGTCTTGATAAAAAAAGCTTTTTAAAGAGGAAGGGTTCATAAAACAAGGTTAAAAAGATGAAATTGTTGTTATTTCTTTAATCTAGAAGATTAAAGAAATAAACCTTGGTTGTTTATGGAGGTACACATTTTCTGAGAAGTTTTTGTCATGCATGTCCTTTTAACAACTATCATTATGCCACAACTCTAGTGGTAGGTTGTAACCTTTTAAAGAAACCTTGGTGTTGCCATGAATATGTCTGGAGGGTATGGCAGGAAATCAGTGTTGTCACTCCCCATTTCCTCTGTCAAAAGAGATGTGAGAACACATTTGGTGTAACTGAATTGATAAATTCTCAATTTCAGACTTTGTAGCTATTCAGCTTCGGTTCATCTCATCTGATTGTCTTAATAAAATATTATAAAAACCTATTCGTAAGAGATAGATCTCATGCACTTTCCCTAATTTCATCGGTAGGAAAATTGAAAGGGTAAAGTTAATTTGATGTAATGATGGCTTAACATGTACACTCCTTGAAGGGATGACAACTACATCTCTTTAATTAATATAAGTATTAGGTTTTTCTTTAAAAAAAATCCCAAACCATATTACACTAAAGTGACAAATATCAGCCACTAAATTGTTGCCAAAAGCCATGCCCTATCAAGCTATTGAGTGATCCAACTCAAAATGAAGCTGCTGAACACAAAATATCATCATCCATCTATGCGATTTATGAAAAAAAAGATAAAATATTGATGTCACAAATAACCCAAATCAGATATATAAAAAAAGTTGTAACTTATCTAATTATGCTTGATCCAGGAGCAACAAAAACTATAAAACCATCCATGAACTAGAAAGCTAGTTTGATCCATAGATTTGAACTTTTTCACTTTTACAAGGAAACCTGAAGGACGCTTACTATGTAAGAGAATCAAAATCTCCCATTTACCCTTTAACCCTAAACCCTACTAATTTTGAATTCGATTTTGAGTTGATCAAGCTTAGGGCTCAAGCCTTAATCCATGCCTATTGGGCACTCACATTCTCAAGTCAGTTGGTACATCTAAATCAGCCACTTATGAATTCTCAATCATTAATTTCAATACACTTTACTCTACCTTCTGTATTTTGACCTTACTATTTGCATATTTCTTTGCATCGAATCTAATCAATCCAATCAAGTTTGTAAACCCAAATACAACTCCCCACTATAGAAAAAGAGATGTAACATTACTATCTGCAAACTTCATTGCATTAAACTTAATCTATCCAATTCAGTTTGCAAACCCAAATACTTCTCTCCAATATAGAAAAAGGGACGTAACAGAACATTTTGCAATTTTTCAAATGAATGGGTAACTAAAATTGATAAATTTTCAATTTTGGATTCCATAGCTATTCAACCTTCAATTTAGCTCATCTTATTATCTTGATAAAAGATTATAAAACCCCAGATGTAAAATCCAAATCCTATGCACTTTCCCTAATTGCATGTACACTTTGTAAACGGATGACATCTACATCCTTTGAAGTAATATAAGTGTCAAGTTTTTTTAAAAATATTACAACAAATTGACAAATATCAGCCACTCATTTTTTCCTAAATCCATGCCTTGTTAAGCTATCAACTAACACAGATCAAAATGCAGCTAGTGAACCTAAAATGTAGCCATACATCTGTGCAATTTATGAACCTAAAAAAAAATGATGTTTGTGTGACAAAAAAACTCAAAATATATAGAAAGTTTTAGCTTATCCAATTATCCTTGCACGAGGAGCAACAAATTGTACAACAATCCATGGACTAGAAAATTCACATGAATATGTAAAAATAAAATAGAGAATAACCTTATGGTTTCCATACTGAAAGATAGAATTTGATCCACCTATTTGATATTTCTGTTTTATGAGGCATCCCAGAAGACTCCTACTGTATAGGAGAGTCAAAATATCCCATTTACCATTTAACCTTACCCTATTACTTTTGAAATTAACTTTGAGTTGATTAAGGTCTGGGCTCAAGCCTGACTCCGTGCCTATTATGTCCCAACGTTCTCAAGTCACTTGATTCATCTGCATCAACCACTTATGAATTTTCAATCATCAAGGTCTATTCACTTTACTTTGCCTTCTTCATTTTGGCCTTTGTAGACTTATTCTTCACATTGAATCTAATCAATCGAATCCATAGCTTGCAAACCTGAATACAACCCCCCAATATAGCTAGAATCACAGGAAACATCAAGAAATAGGAAATTCCCCAAGAGATAACCTTATCAGCATTTCCTAGGAGATAAAAGGAACAAAACTTTCACACAAGATAAGGAGACACGATGCACTTCATTATGGTGAAATACACAGTAAAAATGGGTGACAGGCCTATGCAAATTCTATTATCCAATGGGGACACAACAACCACGCAAGATAAGGAGTCACAATGCACCTCATTATGGTGAAATACACAGTAAAAATGGGTGACAGGCCTATGTAAATCCCTTCACTAGCATTTATGCCTCTTGTTTATCAATTACTTTTGTCTCAATGTAATCATACGTGCTTCTAGACCTAAATTGATAGTTTTTTATGCTTTATTTTTACTTATCAGACTCATACTAGTGCTACCATACATAGATGAACTCTATATAATGGCTAAAAATCAAGCCCAGGTAAAACCAACGAAACATTAAGATTGTGTGACATAGTGCATAACATCTAAATAACCATTTATACTCTGTATCTTCCAGTTTTAGATTCAAACCCACCAGTGGAAAATTACCTCTCATCCAATTTAAGTTAGATTCAAACAAGCAAATCGACAAAAGTTAAAATTCATTGTACCAGTATCAATACCTAAACTTACAAACAAACAATCTATAAAATAACACATGTCACCTAACCAAATCATTACATCCTATATGAATTCTGGTACTAAATCTTAAAACATAATCAATAAAACACTTATATTTTCGCAGCTGAAATGAAGCTTGAGAAATCAGATCATTACAACATCTACGAACTCCGGTGTGGAATCTTGAACAAAAAAAATTAAATCATACATCGCTAAAACACCTAAAAAGAATTTTGATCCTGCTCAACTACCAACATGGATCTCTGCAAGATTACATTGACATAACGTGCTTAGGCAGATGTCGGCCTAGCCACCCTCTTTGTTCACACGACATTTCTTAAAAAAATAAGGAAACCCCTATGATTTTAGGTAGTTCTCGATCTGGGATAACTCAGTTCAGTCAGTCAAAATAAGACTTAGATAGATATATTTAACTCCTCTACCTTGGCACCTCATGAACCATCCCACACTGGAAAACACCCATCACTACATAGACAAGAAACCATACCACAACAAGTGAACCCATGGTGAAACCTCAAGCCACCCCAAAGAATTTCATTTTGCATCTCAGATTATTTACAATGCAAGAAAATTTTCAAGATACCTATGAAAAATCCCCATTCTAGTTTAAAACATTGGAACCAATTGATGAAAATAAACAATTGCGTGATAAATATGAAAACAATTGGGATGGATATGAGCACAATCACAAATGGATAAGACCGTGATGATCAGAATTTCGTAAACATCTGATGCATAACTAAATTTGTATGCAACTGATGCAGACCTAAATTTGTAAGAAGCTGTTGGAGATCTCCCAAGAAAAAAATAAAATGTGGGTGCCTAATTCACTGAAGTTTAAAAATGTTTCCCTAAAGTCAAACTGTCATGTAACTTATTTTAAGAATCTTGAAGTTGTCCCATGAACATTTTCACAGTCGTTCCATGATTGTTTTCGTAGTTGTTGATGCCTATGTCCCAAACCCAAATTGGGATTTTTGAAGGCCTCTTGGAAAGCTCCTTGGATTGTAAGCACTTCGGTACATAGAATGGGAGTATCTCGGGTTTCTCATAATTCGCTCTAAAGTTCAAGTGTTGCTATGTTGTTAATGGACATTTTTCTAACCATATTTTGGCAGGTGAAACTTCCACAATTCCTTCATACATATCGGCTGTTTTACAAATTCAGAATGTCTTTCTTATGGGATGCCTCAGCGTGTCATACCAAAACATTCCTAGGCTTGTAATACTAATCAATGAACTCCTAGTATCTGAACTAGTTTTGAAGCAAAACTATTGTTTAAATCAACCATTTCTAGGCTTGTAGAACTAGTCACTAGACTCCTAGTATTTGAAAGTTATGAAACAAAACTATTATTAACCTGTTCCCTCTTGTACCATGTGCATACTCGACCAAAGTTTCGACATGTAATATTTATATCTACTAAAGTGGATTTATTTCCCTTATGAAACATGTACAATTATGAATATATGTTCCCATTATTGAATTGGGTTTCTTTCCCAGCTCAAAGTTTTAGAAATGAACAACATACAAGAGAGAGAAGGAAACAAAAATGCCCTTTAAAATTCACTGCACTGTCACCTTAGATATACATAAATTAGAAATTAAAATAGGGAATTGTTTCTGAGCAACAAAATCTAAAAAAAGAACATACCATACCCAAGGAGAGTCCTTTCCAAGCTTGGCATCCTAGCCTATCCCCAAACTTCCAAACCAAATCCATGGCCACCATCAAAACATTCTCCTCCAACACTGCAAACCCATGAAAACCTCGAAAATAGTCTCCTCCATACTTCCAAACCAAATCCATGGACACCATCAAAACGTTCTCCTCCATATTGCCAAACTAAATCCATGGACACCATCAAAATAGTCTCCTCCAACATTGCAAACCCATGAAAACCCATACTGTCATGAAACCAGAGCCATGGTCACTATCAAAAATTTCTCCTCCATACTTCCAAACCAAAGCCATGGCCACCATCAAAACATTCTCCTCCAACACTGCAAACCCATGAAAACCCATACTTCCATGAAACCAAAGCCATGGCCATGAAAACGTTCTCCTCGATACTGCCAAACCAAATACATGGCCATGAAAAAATTCTCCTCCATGCTTCCAAACCAAAGCCATGGCCACCATCAAAACATTCTCCTTCAACACTACAAACCCACGAAAACCACGGTCCACAAAAATTTTCTCCTCCGTACTACTAAACCAAATCCATGACCACCATCAAAATGTTCTCCTCCATCACTACAAACCCACGAAAACCATGAAAGCCCTGTGCATGCCTTATTTTCCCTCCATGAAAACCATTTACATATGGAAAAGGTTTGAAATAAAAAATCCCCCAATGTATTGGGGTATTTATATAATAAAAAATATAAGCCCTTATACCCTTATTATAGCCTCAATATATTGTTTTGATTTTTTTAAATTTTTTAATCCCCAATATGAACGAATGTGTTATAATATTGGTCTATCACTGACGCCCCCATGGGGGCTATGGTCGAGCCAAAAGGGTTTTCAGGGCCAAGTCATTTTTTTCCAGGGAAAAGGAACGACCTGGGTCTCTCTTATCGGGTAGACAGGCGTGACCCAATCACACCTATCGGAGAGACAGGCACGACTTAGGTCGCACCTGTTCAAAGGATAAAAGCGACCCAGTCGCTCTTGTTCAAGTTTTTTGAGTGACCAGGGTTGCACAATAGGGACGAATGGGAGTGACTTCACCAAGAATGGGTTTTTGTGCAAGATTGGACCTGCCAGGGACTTTGTGAATTTGCAGGATGCCTTGGGTGGCGTGGTGGTAGCGAGACATTGGGAACCTCCGAGGGGAGGTGCAGAATGACCGTACGATGCAAGATTTTATTTCTCAGTGTGGGTTATGGAAGTTCTTCTAGGTCCCACTTATGCATTTAGAAAATCCATTGATGGAAATACTGGTGAGATTCTAGGACCAGGAGACAGAGTCTTTTATCATCTAGGGAGAGAGAATAGAGATCATGCTCCCTGATGTGTACTTTATGACTAGACTCCTAGTGTTGAGAGTAATTGGCAATACTACGCCTAAGCTCACACATGACTTGTCACCGAAAAACCTCTATGATTGACACTGCTATGCCTTAGCATTAGTGCACTCGTCGTACATACCGCTGTGTGACATTGATAGTATTTAGACTCGAGCGATAGCAGCGATGGTGCTTCATATACTGGTATATCTAGTGGTTAGCTCCAAATAGTGAAGTGTGTGCTGAGGGGAACCTAATTTGGTTGGTCCTTAATGTTCTTGACTCAGGTTTGGCGTGGGTTGAGCCATGCTAGTTCAGTGGGAGGGGATTTATGTTTGCCCTCGTTCCTGTGATCATTCTTCTTTCAGTGACTTCCTAGGCTAAAACCGCATCTGGCGATGTGCGAGGGAGGACCTCGTGAGCCTCACATGATGAGGTGGAGCGATATGATGATCATGGAGGGAGGTGGATTGCACAGGGGGTTCACTTAGTGAACTTGTTATATAGCATGACCGCTCATAAGATATTAAACAATATCCCTAAGTTCACTAAATATTGGAAAATTCCTCGTAAAATTGTATTGTTGAACCCCCCTCCCAATACACCTTTCCAATTAAGAAAACCCATAATTTTACTATATATTGTAGGTATCCATTTTTATCAACCAAATTTGAATACCCCCTTTATATCATATTATCAAGTTGTAACAAAGAGGATCCCTAACACATCTAGTATAAGCAAAAATGATGCTAAATAAAATAATGGTATAATGCTAACACTGATCCCACTGGGATTATAGGGGTGACTTGTTAATTTTTCGCGTTGTATAGTGGAATACCCAATGAAATAGTGATAGGGAAGGAAAAATGCATAAAAGGAAACCCAGTAAAGAGATATATGTAACAAATATTGATGTCACAAAATTTTCTTGACATATTGCAAACCTATTCCTCATCAGTCTTAAGAGAGATCGTAATTCTAAAGAATCCCACAAAACAAAAGTTCATAATTTTTTCAAGGGTACATCTCTATAGAGTTTATCCTAAAAAAGACATTCTATGAGTTCCCACGGAACAAAGTTTTAGATTGTTTTTCAAGGTTCTAGGATTTTTGAAAATATTTGAAGGTGAAAATATGATATTATTTGATTTTAAAAACCGTATGAGGATACACACAGGGATCTAATTTGATCTATGCTTGTTAAATCCATTACAATAAAATTTGTAAAGAAAAGTAAAGGAAAGAAAAAAAAGCAATTTCATCAATATTTTTTAAATCAAATCCATTACATAAGACTAACATAAAAAGAATATACATTTTGAAAATAGCATCAAGTAATGATAATATTTGATTGTCCAAGTCAAATAATCATAATATTGACCAATTCAAAGGGAAAATTGGGGCAACATGATAATTTAAGCTCCTTATGAAATTGAGATCCTATATCTTAGTTCTCCAAACTAAATTTATGTTGCCTCTAGCAATTTGAGGCAAGGGATCAAACTTTTAGAGGCAAGGTTCTCTCGACTGTCTCTGTTCCTCTCCTTCGACACAGAAAATCTCTAACCTTCTCTATGTGAGTCTTAGAGTGGCTTGAGTGTCTCCATTTTGTGGGTACCTTACTAACTATTACCCATATTCATCTCTTAGCATATAATTTTGTACTTTGATATCTTGATACATATCTAAGGGTTTGATAGATAATGCTTGAGAGGTGATATGGTGGATATCTAAGGGATGATATAGGTTTCTTAACAACGTTAAACAGTCCATCTAGTCTCTTCTTTAACATGTGTAACCCTCAACAATTTAGCCAAGTTATGCATGTGCAATATCTCTGAAAAGGGATCTAATGCCAAGGACATTCACTTTAAAATAAGGTAATGTTATTGGGAAGAAACAAAGAGGAATTTATATCAATTATTGTGAAGTAAGGATGGAAATCATATAAGTTAAGGCATTAACTAGTATGATGCATAAGAAGGATATACAAACTTGACCAAATAATTGTATTGGGTTAGATCAAGTTATGTGAAGAAAAAATGATTAAAGTGGCATAATATGACGACAATAGAAAATTAAAAATCAGCCAACATATATTAGATGAGAAAAAATATATAAGAAAGGGAGACTAAGAAGTACTCAATAATATATGATGCAATGATGAATGAACTAGAAAATTTATCTTAACTTTTGTAATCAGTTGCTTGTAAATAGTAATTTATGCCCAAAATTGAATTGCAATTTTTATATGAAACAATGGTTTTAAAGTGAAAATATCCATGGCAAGGAAAGAGTGAAATAATGTTAAACGGTAGATAAATAGAATCTTTTTGCATGACTATGAGAGTTGTGAAGGTAAACCACTTAAGAGAAGCATGAGATGGCAAGAATAGCTTGAGGATATAATCAAATATGCAACATAGTAGGATGATTGAATGTCAAATCAAACTTGAATGATGATTAATCAAATGAAGTTAAATAAAATTATCATTGTTTTTAGTTCTAATTGGAAAAGTGTCTGTGTTAGTCTTCCTTACTTCACAAAATGCCTACCATGAGGTAGAAAGAGGCTAGATGCGTAGGGGAAATTGATCATGTCACCTACCTCTTTGTATTGGTCATTCAAGTTCCTTATATATAATTTTAAGTATTTTTAGTTGTCAATCTAATCTTTTTAGTTCCTTTCTTGTTATGTTTTGTAGGGATGTCCAACTAACACTACTTCCATTACAATATGGTTGTCTAGGATTTTACGATATTTACTATGCAATTGTTCCCATTATAAAGATATGGTAACTAAGTGAATTTTCATTTATTAACATTGAAGGAGAACCATGTACACCTAATTCACAAATTCCATACCAAGTAATACAACCTAGCTATTTCATTAGTACACAACATGCCAATTAGACCCTTTTATTGAAAATTTTGTCCTATATTCCTTGAAAAAATAGATACAAAAGGACCATTAGACCCTAGGGAAATATACGAATTGTTGTATATATTTTGGTAGGATTGACTCCATGGTATATACTACATTTTTAACATCACCATTTTTGTGGTTGCTTGAAACCTTTGCTGGGTGTCCTAATTTTATTACTTTCCTGAAACTTTCCAGAAATTAAAAGAATTTTTTTAATGAAAAAATGAGTTTTATTAAGGACAAATGGAATTCTTTTGGAGGATCGAATGGGAAGAAGGTTGTAATGAAACCACCAACCACTTTTTGGGTCATATAAATTTGTATTGATGCCATACTATAGCCTTCAAGGAGGAAAGGATCATACATATTGTATAGACAAAATCCCATTGTAAAGACCAAGTTGCACAAATGCCCATACAAATTCACATTGTAAAGACCAGGTTGCACAAACGCCAATAATGTAAATGTATAGACCATACAGGATGAACAAATATCCAATGAGAGAAAATGACTAGTTTTGCAACCAATTTGACCATACAACCGTAAATTAGATGCTAATAAATTTGAATAACCAACATTATGATTTTGCTGGAAATTCTATGATAGCAGGTATTTGGTATATCTGTAACAATTTGTACAATTTTTAGAAGATATTTTATTTCTTCAACAAGGATGTTTGTTTTCAATTTTGTAAATTTTAGATTGGGGAGGAAAACCATTGTTTTCTTCTCTATAAGTCTCTATTTAAACCCACCAAATGTGCATAATAAAAGTCAACACAAATTACAAACACATTCCAAAAGTGAACATAAATCTTAGATTTCCAACAACTTCAACTATAGGTAACAATAAGTCTATATAGTATTGATTGGATAATAGGGTAATCACAGTTAATTAAGCTGACTCTAGCCGATTGAATATATTATGAATCAAGTATTTAAGCCTGATTTTTAAGTTAAGAGGAGTTTCATAAGGGAAAATGTGTTCTATTAAGAGATGATCTACCAAAAAAACTTTATTTTTGTTTACTGAACCAAGATGGCATTTTTTGGGGGGGAACACTTAGTGGGTCATAATATGAGAATCTCAAATAGTCTTAATTACCCCACACAGATTAATAGAGAGAGAATTTGAGTTCTGGCTAGGGGTTCCTGGTGGTATACCTTGATGAAATCATAGGGCTTCAAGTCTTGAGTATAAATTCAATATTTTGTGTGTCCAAAGAAGATCAAAAGGATTCAATGATTCAACTAATCATTCAATAACCAATTTGAATCCACATGATTCATGGAATACCATCATAGATCCAAATCTTATGCTCTATCAAGCGTTGAGAGGGATCAAATATCTCAAGGTGAAAACCTCTTCTTAAGTATTGCACTCAAGGACCAAATTTGGTGTGTCCTATATATAGCCATTGATTTGATTCAAACTAAAAGACACATCTTTTTATTTAAGGTCAACATATAATATTTTTATTAATAACATTTAATATTATTTATGGTTGACCTATAATATTTTTTATTTTGTTAGGAATGAACATTACAAGATCTCCCCCATATATGGTTTTAAAACCATGTGCAAGGCCCTCCTAAAACCATGGGTTGCTTAGGATGCCTTGCACATGGTCTTAAAACCATTTGCAAGGCCCTCCTAAACCATGTACAATAAAACCATGGGTTGTTTAGGAGGCCTTGTACATTGTTTTAAAACCATTTACAAGGCCCTCCTAAACCATGTACGATAAAACCATGGGTTGTTTAGGAGGCCTTGCACATGGTTTTGAAACCATGGGTTGTTTAGGAGGCCTTGCACATGGTTGTAAAACCATGTGTAAGGCCAATATTTTTTGGGGGGATAATTAAAAAAATAAATTATTTTGTTAGGTAGGAACATTACAACATCTCCATGATATTGTGTTGTTTTTTTATTGGACATTTTTTGGAGGATAATTAAATTTTTTATTTTTTATTGTTTTGTTAGGTAGGAACATTACAACATCTCCCCCATATTAGGTTGTTTTTGTGGGTGACATTTATTTTGGTGAATAATTAAAATTTTTATTTTTATTATTTTGTTAGTAACGAACGTTACAAGATTGAGGAACGTTGCAAGATTGACGAACGTTACAAGATCTCTATCATGAAAAATGTTACAAGATCTCTCTCATACTGGGATGTAGAGCGCCTCTCGACTCAATAAAATGTTGATCTCGACAGAGGCAGGTTCAATAGCCTCTTCTATTTGAAAAGTGAAGTAATTTTTTTCACACACACAAAACGAATGAATTGAACCAAAATAAAACTAAATACCAGAAAATATATAAATAAATATTTCATAGGTAGAAGAAGATCGATTGACCGACTAAGACTCTAAAGTATTGATCATTTGAAGGAAATGCAGTTCTAGAATCTAATGAATATTTTATGTCTTAAATGAGGAAAGAGAGCCCTAAAAATTTAGAGGAAGAGGGAGGTTACCTGTGGTTTCCTTCTGTGGGGAGAGTCCAAGTGCTCCAATGCGGTCCACAATGGTTGTGATTCCATTTACACATAAAACGAATGTGGAGATGCTTGCCGATTGCAATTTCCCTTCTACGACCATCAAATGAGGAAACCGAGTGTTCAATGCAAAGTGCAGCTATCGCCAATCAAATTGATAATGGTATCCTTTTAATTGTTGTCCCATTAAGAATTTGAAATTTCGAGGCATAATCCATCCAAGATACGTTCCATCATTGAAGTTTGCTAATGGCACTCGGTTGCATTTACTGAAATTTAATGCCTTACCTAAGCTAACTTGTTGGCAAGTTGCATCCCAATTATGGGCCTCCTAGGCCACCACTTTATCCCAGTCCCCAAGCCCCAGAACCTGCGTAGGATAAAAGACAACCAAATCGCCCCGCTTTTCTTGTTATTTTTTCAATAAAACCGGTTAAAATTGCTTCCAAAAATTCCAATTTCATTAACTATACAAATTTAACAATAGAATTTACTTTCTCTAGACTAAATGACTGATTTTAAAAAGGCCTAGATAATCCAAATTACAGTTTTAACACTCAAAACTACAATTTCCTTCATTTTTCTCTATCGGATTTCATGGAGTCAGGGGATTTTGAGTTGTCCCATATACTGCTCCCCCAGAACCCACTCCCGGAGCCCTAAGTTCCTATTGCAGTATTTCCTTCTAGCCCTAGGCTCTTAATAAACACCTATTAATGAAGTTTTGAGTAGTATTTTGAACATCAAAATTAGGGTTTATAGAAATTTCCACGGGTCTAAAAAACGTTTTAAAAATATTTTTCCTTGTATTAGTTTGGAAAAAATGCTCGAAGATGAAAAAATTCCCATCAAAAGCAATATTTTGAACTTCAAATTTAAGGCCCGTTCTAAAAATATCGAGTGGTCCAAAAAAATGTTCTAAAAATATTTTTCCTTGTATTGGTTGGAAAATATACTCAAAGATCTGAAAATACCTGTAAAATTTCAACTTTTTATGGTACCATGGACATGCCCTAGGCGAGAGAAAGCCACTTCAAACTTCTATATACATGCATTCTTTCACTTTTGGAGGAATGTGGCAATGAATTGAAAATTTTATTTTTATGTACCTCATGACACGAAAGAAATCACTTTAAACATCTTTAAACATGTGTTGTAACACCTCGATTTTGACCCTGTTTCATTAGATGTATATGATGTATATATTGTAATAATCATGGTGTGGAGCTAAAGGCCAAGGCCCCACCATTGATTGGTTATGCTATGTTTCAAGTTGAAATTGTCACTGATGGTATATCGGGGCATGAAACATACATATTAAGTTTTGTCATCATGTAAATATGCATCTTTAATTAAATGAACCCAACCAGCTACGTTCGCGGCAACTAAATTGAGAAGGGGCATGATTTTCACAAGGATAAGGGTGGGGAAATTGTCAAACCTTGAGCCATGAGAGAAAATCCATGTGTCACCACCCTATTTTGATTTTCCCATCTTTCCTTGTTTTATCCAACCACCACCATTAAAAACTGCTGCTGTTAGTTGGGGCAGTTATGGCTGGGAGTGGAGTGTGGCAGGACTGTCAGTCCTTGCCCACACGCACACTCCACCAGCAGATTGAACCTCACAATGGGTAGAGAAATGACTACGCCTCTCATTCCACTCACTCCACGACGCAATTCTTTCCCTTGGCTGTTCATTTTTCACGCACAGGATTTTCCTTGTTTTACTCACGCAGTTTTGCTCTACGAATTTTGCGGATGGTGTGGGTGTATATTTTCCTCATAGTCTGATTTGTGGGTTTGCGGTGGTCTCCCTTACATTGTGTTTTGTTGGGGTCTTCTTTACCTTTTGGGAACAGGAGTCTATTCATTTTCACGCACAGGCATCTATTCTGTTGATCTCACGCAGCCAGGAGGGAAGCCGCTTATCGGTTGTCATTCACGTTTTTCCACAAAGTGGAATCGGGTGTGTTTTCCCTTTGTATTTTGAGGTCTGGTGCAAGTTTCCCTCACGCACAGGTTGGGAGACTGTGTTTTCTTCCCCAGCGTGGTCTGTGTAATTTTTCTCGGTGACTTCGTTGTCCAGGACAGACTATGGTGTTCCCCACATTTGTTGGTTGTGAATGCTGTTACGCTCTGGGGCTGCCGTAGATTGTTTGGGGTCGTTTTGGCCACGATAGGGCCAATAACGAATCAAGAGTCATTTTCCCCTGTTAAGCTATAATTGTTGATTAATTGCATGCGTCAATGGTTGGTCTTCGGACTGTGTTGGGAGCAGGGATAGGGGCTTGGGTTGCTTGATAAACCTAATGTGTTTGGAAACCACACAGATAGAGCTAGAGGGCTGTATTTGTTCTCCACAGCCCCTAAATAGCACTGGAAGGGAAGGGAGGGCCTGAGGGACTGTGTAGCAGAGAAGGGACTGATTCCTTGTGTTGGGTGTGTGTGGGTGTCTTAGAAGTCAGGCTAGTTCTGGTGTAGGTGTTCCTGGCTCTATAATGATCTCACTAGCTTAGCATTTAGCCTTTCCCAACTCCTTGATGGCCTGATAAACCTAACCATGTTGGCTTGGCTATCTTGTTGATGGCCTGATAAACCCAACTGTGTTGGCTTAGCTGTGTTTTATGTATCCTTGGCTATGTGTAAGCCTGCTTGTTCCTTATTCCTTGGAGAATCATGCCCAGCTCGGGGGTGGCAGCGTTGCTGAGAGATTGAGGAGCACGTTGGCCTATGGTTGGGTGGAACGTTGTAGTGACGTAGATGGTTGTAGAACGAGTTCTTTATAAGATAAGTAACCTTGACTATTTTACTTCTGCAATCCTATTTATTGTTAATGATTATGATGAACATGTTGAATGAATGCTTGTTTGATTGAATGTTTGCTTCCGTTGTGTATGATAAATAATTGCATATGTGTATGTTCTACTTCAATGCATTCTATTTCAACATTTTTATGAATTCACATGTTCATGGGGCTGGTATCCCATATGGTTAATGCCATGGTAGCGTCCTCTTTGTCGGTCGGAGGGTCGGGGACATTACAGTGTGGTATCAGATCTCATGTTGCAGCATGGGCCTGAATGAGCCATGAAAGATGTAGTGACAGAGGCAGGATTTCTTTCTACCCAGCAAGGATTGGAAGTTGTGACAGAAAACTTCTACAAATTTGTCTAAGTGTTTGAATTGTCGGTTCATCGGAACACTTCAGGGGAAGGACTTCCGATTTAGCGGAGAGATAGGCAGAAGCATACCCGATGGAGGATAGTTGGAAGGAAAATTGTGGAAAATTTTCTAAGTGTTCGACGTCTGTTGGCAGAAAAAGTTGATCGAGCGCCTGCCATTGTGGATGGATAGACAACTACGCCTCCGACGGGTAAGGCCTCCGACCGTCGACACCATAAATAAAGTTTAAAATTTTTTCTAAGGCCCGAAATCGTCGACTATCGGAAGAAGATGGTGTTTCGTGTGCCACCATTTCGGAAGCCTAGAGCACTAGCCTTTCGATGAGAAGAGACTGCCGACACCGATCAAGTTATGCCACAGGAGATTGGGCTGCCGATCAGGAGAAGAACGAAGATGGTGGGCCGTCGTTGCGGCTGCTGATGGAACTATTTCATCGACGAAAAGAAGAGAATGGAGTCGATCAAGCAGCGAAAAGGAAGACTAAAGGGGGGGGGGGTTTGAAAATGTTTATAAGTCCTGGAGTTGTCATCCATTGGTGATGGTTAGTGGATTGAACATCCACCATTGCGGTTTCCTAGATGACTAACCACCCGATGCACAAGAACACCTGACTGTCGATGCAGCGCATAGGCTGGTTTCATCGTCGATTAGGTTCAGATCGTTGGACGCAGATTCAATGCAGTGGAAGGAAATAGGTGAACAGTCCTCCACATCACCGATGTAGATCGAAAGTTTGGCAATTTGCCCACTGAAACGTCGGATTGTTAGTTGGGATGAGACCCGATCCTGTACAAGGAAATTTTGAGTTTTTCAGTGGGATTTTCTAGCAGATTTCAACTATTTTTCAGTGGGATTTTCAGCTGTTTTTCAGTGGATTTTTAGGGTTGAGAAGGAGAAAGTGGCAACAATCTTATACGCCAGATTGCATGAAAATTCAAGATTTACAAAAAAAAAAAACGAGGCCACTTCGCTCGACCCGCCCTGTAGCCACAAAGGGGAAAGCCCCCTTAAACCCCGTTGTCCCCCTCAGACAGACGTTCTTTGATGAAGAAAATCTTGTATTTGGGAAAATTTGTTATTTTATGATTATTCCAGGAGAGGGTAACTAATGCTGGTTTATATCAATGTTATCCATCTAACACTTCTGTTACTAACATGTCTACAGAATCATAGTCACCTTCAAGGGTAGTATTCCAGGTAGTGCAGTTTGATAAGTAAGTGGTGGTTCAGTTATGAGAACCCATGACGGATACGATGCTCGTGATTCTTACAAGCATGCTCGAGATGCCATAGGAGAAAATGTCTGTAACGAAAATGATGACATAGAGTCTAATGGAAGGATATTCCAAGAGACACTGTCGGATGTTGCAGCCACCAAGAGAAGCTTGATGAAAGCCCAGGAAGAGCAGCATCAGTTGAATGCTGCTATGTTGCAGAGTTTGAAAGACTTGCAGAGAAAGATAGACTCTGAAAGAGGTACATCAAGACTAGAAGGCAGTAAGAGAAGTACTACGAGAAGGAGAAGGACTTCTAGTGGATCATATGACTCGGAAGAATCCAGCGGGGATTCAAGTTCTTCTTCTCATAAAGGAAAAAGAAAGAGACACCATAGGGATCGCTCTCGGGACGAATTTAAGAAAGATAAACCTCCTACATTTGATGGTGAGGTAAAGACTAGACAAGAGGCTGAAGCTTGGCTTCTTGGGATAAAGAATTACTTTCAAGTGCATGACTATTCAAGAAACATGAAGGCAAGAGTTGCCATATTCAATCTGAATGGAAGAGCATCCATTTGGCGGGAACACTTCAAGCAAGTAAAGAGGATCAATGAAGGGAGACTTAAGTGGAAATAGTTCAAGAAGTATTTCAAGCAGAAATACCTCTCTGAAAGGTATTATGATGACAAGATTAAGGAGTTCCATGAGCTGAGATTGGGACAGCAAACCATGGAAGAATATGCAAGTAAGTTTTTGGAACTGTTGAGGTATGTCTGGTACATCAGAGATGAAAAAGTGAAGGTCCAGCTTTTTCTGAGTGGATTGCCTCAGTCTTACAAAGATAGAATTGAGTTTTATGAACCTAGAACTCTTGAAGAAGCCATAAGGAAGGCTAAGTATTGCTATGAGCAAAGCAAAGGTAAACCTGATTTCCATAAGGCATGGAAGGACAAGAAGAATGAGATGTTTGACAAAAGGAAGAAAGGTTTCAAACCTTCTAACTTCAGGAATCAGCGAAAGAAACCATCCCAAGCTGTGAGTAAACTAGTTGGAGTGATAGGAAAAAAACCTAAGGATCCACAACAGAATAGAGGACCACTTCAATGTTAGAAATGTGGAGGACCCCACATGTGCAAAAATTGTCCACTTGAGAATGCGAGTGCAAGACCAGCTTATAACATTCAAGAAGCAGAAATAGTGGGTCAAGTAGCAAGGGCAGTCCCTAGGATTTATGCAGCACTGGAGGACCTCCAAGTAGATCACCAGTCAACTGTGGTTGAAGTTGCAGGTAAGACTGTTAAGCAATCTGTTTCTATTTTGATTGACCCTGGTTCTACTCACATTTACATTACTCCTAGAGTAGTGGAGATTTGTGCTTCTAAGAAAGTAAAGCATAGGAAGTCTTGGTTAGTCTAGCTAGCCACTGGAACTAAGAGAAAGGTCAGTGAGGTGGTAGAGAAATGTCCATTGGTCATGGATGGATTGGTCACTTGTGTAGATATGAATGTTCTACCGCTTGGTTCCTATGATGTTCTCATTGGAATGGATTGGTTAGAAGCTCACAGGGTGAAGCTTGATTGTTACAATAAGACTTTCAAATGCATGAATGAAGAAGGGCACCTAGTAGTTGTGAAAGGCATTCCAAAGGTGATTTCAGTACGCCAAGTTTCAGCAATGCAGTTAAAGAAGCTCAGATTTTGGAGGCAACAAATGATGAAACTCCTAGGTTGGAGGACTATCAGGTGTTACAGGAATTCAGGGATGTGTTTCCTGCTGAGATTCTAGGGCTTCCACCAAAGTGGGAGATTGATTTCACAATTGAACTTGTGCCAGGAGCAGCACCAGTGTCCAAGGCACCCTACAGGATGAGTACACCAGAGATGCTAGAACTGAAGATGCAACTACAAGAGTTGTTGGAAAAGAAGTACATCCGACCAAGTGTGTCTCCTTGGGGGGTACCAGTTCTATTTGTAAAGAAGAGAGATGGTACACTCAGGTTGTGCATTGATTACATACAATTGAACAAGGTTACTGTGAAGAATAAATATCCTTTGCCTAGGATTGATGACCTCTTTGATCAAATGCGAGGAGAAAGGGTATTTTCCAAGATTGACTTTAGGTCTGGACCTCTGGTTACCATCAGGTGAGAATCAAGGATGAAGACATTCATAAGACAGCCTTCAGGACAAGGTATGGGCAATATGAGTTTGTAGTGGTACCATTTGGTCTCACAAATGCACCAGCTGCATTTATGTGCCTTATGAATGGCTTCTTCAGCAGGTATTTGGACAAGTTTGTTCTTGTTTTCCTTGATGACATTCTTGTTTATTCTAAGAATGAGAAAGAGCATGAAGAGCATTTGAGATTGACATTGCAATTGCTCAGGGAGCATCAGTTGTATGCAAAACTGAGCAAGTGTGACTTCTATAGAGATAGAATTCAGTATTTGGGTCACATTATCTCAGAGGCGGGTATATCTGTGGACCCTAAAAGATCGAAGCCATTATGAATTGGCCTACTCCAAGAAATGTGACAGATGTAAGATCATTTATGGGACTTGCAGGATACTATCGAAGATTCATTGAGGGATTCTCCAAAGTTGCACATGCCATCACTTCTTTGCAAAAGAAGGGGATGAAGTTCGAATGGACATCGAGGTGTGAAGAAAGCTTCCAGCAGTTGAATAATCTTCTCACCAGTACACCAGTATTGAAAGTTGCAGACCCAGAGAAAGATTTTGTGGTGTGTACCGATGCATGCGGACAAGGGCTTGGAGGAGTCCTTATGCAGGGAAACCACGTGATATGTTATGAGTCAAGAAAGATGAAGGATCATGAGAAGAACTATGCCACTCATGATCTAGAACTTGCCACCATAGTACATGCTCTCAAGATGTGGCTGCATTAATTCATGGGTAGAAGATTTGAGCTCAGAACAGATCACTGTGGACTGAAAGTATCTATTTGATTAGCCTACTTTGAATGCTAGGCAAGCAAGATGGATGGAATTTTTATGTGAATTTGATTTTGAAATCAAGCACATAAAAGGGAAAGAGAATAAGGTAGTTGATGCACTCAGCAGGAAGGTACAGGAAATGCATGTGGCATTTCTTAGTATTTGCAAATCCGATTTGAGGCATTAGGTTGTTAGTCATGCTGCTGGAGATGAATTATATGAGCAGGTAAAAGACAAATTGCAACAACAAAGTCTTGAGAAGAGGTATGAGGGATATAAATTGGAAGAAGATGGACTTCTCACTTATAAAGGCAGAATTTATATTCCAGATGTAGCAGGTTTTAGGAGAGTTGTTATGGATGAAATCCATCAAGCTCCGTGCTTCAGTCACCCAGGATACCAAAATACCATTGGTACAGTTAGAAAGCAGTACTTTTGGCCAGGAATGAAAAGGGATATGGCTGAGTACATTTCCAAGTGCATGAAATGTCAATAGGTAAAGGTTGAGCATCAACACCCTACAGGTTTGTTGCAGCCTTTGCCAGTTCCAGAATGGAAATGGGAAGTTATTTCCATGGATTTTATTACAGGATTGCCAATGACTTGGAGACAACATGATTCCATCATGGTTGTGGTAGACAGGTTGACTAAGCCAACACATTTTATACTGGTTAAGTCTACGCATAAGACTGATGAAATTGCAAAGATCTTCATCAAGGAGATTTTCAAATTGCATGGATTGCCTAAGGCAATAGTCTCTGACAGAGATGTCAAGTTCACTTCCAACTTTTGGAAGGGATTGTTTGCAGATTTGGGCACAAAGCTGAACTTCAGCACTGCATACCATCCTCAGATAGATGGTCAGACAGAGAGAGTTAATCAAATGCTTGAAGATATGCTTCGCATGTACGTAATGGACAAACCAACCAAGTGGGAAGATTACTTGCACTTGGTAGAGTTTGCTTATAACAATGGATAGTAGGCATCCTTGGGGATGAGTTCGTATGAAGCTTTGTATGGAAGAAGGTGTAGGACACCTGTGACTTGGGATAATCTAGTGAACAGGATTGTGCTTGGGCCATAATTGCTCAGGGAAATGGAGTAAGAGGTTGTAAAGATCAGGTAGAGTCTAAAAGCAGCACATGATAGGAAGAAGAGCTATGCAGATAAGCATAGGGTGAGCATGGAGTTCAATGTTGGGGATCATGTTTACCTCATAGTGAGGGCAAGGAAGAGTTCCTTGAAGCTTGGAATTTGTGCCAAGCTTTCACCAAGATATTGTGGGCCATTTGAAGTTGTTGGTCTCCTATTTTGAATATCCACTACAACATTTTCTAGCCTAAATCTTATGAAACCACATAATAGTCAGTTTTATTAATGTTTATTTGTACATGGTCATGCTTTTGAGGAGACCAATGTTGATAAGGTTTGGTAAGTGATTGTTAATTACTTATTTCTTACTTTACCTTGTTTTATGTATAAAATTGGGCTTTTAAACCTCCATTTAAATATTTGGTCAACTTATGGTTTGTTGTTTCGTTCGTGCAGTGGTCTCGGTGCTCCAAGGGTGATTTCTGCCAGCTGAACCTGCGATTTGGGGATTCTGTCCACATTTGGGATGTCTCTTGAACTTTCATCGCCTTCCAGATATCTATGCAGATTTTTCAGGTGTTGTTTCAGGGATGTCCAGTGTTTGAGGAGCTATTGTTTTCCCTCCTTAGTATTATGTGGATTTCAGGGGATTCGAGCTCCCATCTTTGGCTCAGATATGCTGAGATAGCTGTAGGGTTGTTAGCTGTATCGACCCTTATTTCACGGTTGATTTTATTTTGTATCTTCAGTATAAAATGACTCTTGAAACCCTAAGTAAAAGGGAGGATACTCAGAGAAGACTGTAAAATCTATTTTATCAATATATCCAGTGTTTATCTTCTTTTAAAAGTTGCGATTTAAGACTGGAAGGCATTGAGGGTAGGGCCCCCTTCAACACCAATCCCTGGTATTTTAGTATTGTGCATTTTACAGTAGCAGAGTAACGTTTTCTTCTTTTGACAGTGTTTTCAGAAATATTAATGGTTTTGCTCATCTATGAATTGAAATCGAATGTATACCTGCAGGTCATTAGTTAATCTCACTTACATTTGATCTAGCGCAAGAATAGTTTCAGGAGTGGTCTGTATTTAAAATCTCTTTTGGTTTTTAGTGTGAGTTGCTTATTAATGATTCCAGCAATGATGAACTGTGTGATAACTTTAATTTGATTTATTATAGAATTGATTGAACGAGATTGAGAGTAGATCGAAATTTCACCTTTCCTTTGCTGCCAACATTAAAGTGATCATTGAATGGTTATAGGATTGGTTTATAATTCCTTTTGTTCATCGAATTTGCAAGACTGTAGGGTGCTTTTATTATGTTGTGAAAAACATTTGTAGTATTTGTAAAGCTAGCAGAGGGTTTAAGACTTTAGTTCACAGAGCACCTAGGGTTTGTTAAATAAGTCTTTTGAGTGGATGATTAGATAGGAGCTGAAGCTGTGCTGTTTGTTATTGAATGAGTTTGCGAAAAGAGTCCTAGTTTATAATACTATTTCCTAGAATCAACACTAGTTTCATAGTATAGATATATATATAGACCAAAACAAGTGAATGTTTTTCTGCACAGTTCTAATATTTATTGGTGAACATTATCTGAATAACTTTGGCGTTCTCTTGTGTGCATTTGTATGCACAAACCATAAGCAGAGTATATTGAGATAACAACAACAAACCAAGCTTTCTTTTGATAGGCTGTGTATTGACAATTGAAAGTCAAGAGGTCATAGGATTTACTTTAGCAATGATTCTAGAAGTGTTTGTGTGGATCTAAGCATTAGATTTGGTAGAGTTAATAATTGGAGTTTAGATATAAAACAAGGTTGTTGAGATCGACTGAGCATACTCATTTGACAGGTAAATTCTTCCCTTTGTAGGCTGTTTGTTTTGAAAGTAAACTTTAGTTACTATAGCTTAAGATTGCTGTAGAGATTTTAGATTACTTTGGAATATTGCTGTAGATTAGTGTTTCCCTGGAAGATTAGTATTGTTTTGGAAATTACTGTAGTTTCATATTGTTGCAGATTGCTGTAGGCTATCTTCAGTTTGACAGTCAGTAGATTGATTTCCTTTTATTTTAGAACATACCTATGAGTCCTTAGCATAGATCATCCAAGACAGTGATAGTTTCATCTATTTCATTTTCATTGAAAGTAGACTAGAATTCCTATCAGCACGAGCATTAAAACTACCTTGCCTGCACATATAGTGTAGCAGCTCAAAGTTTACGTCCTCCGGTTGACAATTAAATCAAGGTGAATTAAGTAACATTAATTTTAACCAACAGAAGTGCTTGAAAGAATAGGGCTAGTTGCATATAGACTTGCATTTCCTGCTAGCACTAGAGCTCATAATGATTCTCATGTTTCTTTGCTTAAGAAATATGTACATGATCCTAACCATGTGATAAATTGAGATGTGATTCAAGTGGAACCCGAGGGAGAGTTCTGAATCGAGCCAATGCGCATCCTCGACAGGAAGGTCACAATGCTCCGAAACTGGGCCATAGGTCAGGTAAGGTGCAATGGGAGCACTATGGACCTGAAGAGGCTACATGGGAGCTGGAGGATGCCATGCGATTGGCACATCCATTTTTGTTCAATTCTGTGGAACACTGAGGTGATACCAGTGTATCATTTTGTTCAATTTTGTAAAGCACTGAGGACAGTGCTATTGAAGGGAGAGGGGAATGTAACACCCTGGTTTTGACCCTATTGCATTAGATGTATATGATGTATATATTGTAATAATCATGGTGCAGAGCTAAAGGCCAATGACCCACCATTGATTGGTTATGCTATGTTTCGTGTTGAAATTGTCACCGATGGTATATCGGGGCATGCAGCATACATATTAAGTTTTGTCATCATGTAAATATGCATCTTTAATTAAATGAACCCAACTAGCTACATTCACGACAACTAAATTGAGAAGGGGCATGATTTTCACAAGGATAAGAGTGGGGAAATTGTCAAACCTTGAGCCATGAGAGAAAATCCATGTGTCACCACACTGTTTTGATTTTCCCATATTTCCTTGTTTTATCCAACCACCACCATTAAAAACTGCTGCTGTTAGTTGGGGCAGTTATGGCTGGGAGTGGAGTGTGGTAGGACTGTCAGTCCTTGCCCACACACACACTCCACCAGCGGATTGAACCTCACAATGGGCAGAGGAATGACTATGCCTCTCATTCCACTCACTCCATGACGCCATTCTTTCCCTTGGCTATTCATTTTTCATGCATAAGATTTTCCTGGTTTTACTCACGCAATTTTCCTCTACGAATTTTGCGTATGGTATGGGTGTATATTTTCCTCACAGTCTGATTTGTGGGTTTGTGGTGGTCCCCCTTACGTTGTGTTTTGTTGGGGTCTTCTTTAACTTTTGGGAATGGGAGTCTATTCATTTTCACGCACAGGCATCTATTCTATTGATCTCACGCAGCCAGGAGGGGAGCTGCTTATCGGTTGTCATTCATGTTTTTCCACAGAGTGGAATCGCGTGTGTTTTCCCTCTGTATTTTGTGGTCTGGTGCAAGTTTCCCTCACGCATAGGTTGGGAGACTGTATTTTCTTCCCCAACGTGGTCTGTGTAAGTTTTCCCGGAGACTTCGTTGTCCAGGACGGATTGTGGTGTTCCCCACGTTTGTTGGTTGTGTATGCTGTTACGCTCTGGGGCTGCCACAAATTATTTGGGGTAGTTTTGGCTGTGATAGGGCCAAGAACGACTAAGTAGTCGTTTTCCCCTGTTAAGCTGTAATTGCTGATTAATTGCATGCGTGCAATGGTTGGTATTCAGACTGTGTTGGGAGCAGGGATGGGGGCTTGGGTTGCTTGATAAACCTGGTGTGTTTGGAAACCACACAGACAGAGCTAGAAGGCTGGTTTTCTTCTCCAAAACCCCTGAATAGCACTGGAAGGGAAGGCAGGGCCTGAGGGACGGTGTAGCAGAGAAGGGACTGATGCCTTGTGTTGGGTGTGTGTGGGTGTCTTAGAAGTCAAGCTAGTTCTAGTGTAGGTGTTCCTGGCTCTGTAATGAGCTCACCAGCTTAGTATTTAGCCTTTCCCAACTCCTTGATGGCCTGATAAACCTAACCATGTTGTCTTGGCTATCTTATTGATGGCCTGATAAACCCAACTGTGTTGGCTTGGCTGTGTTTTGTGTATCCTTGGCTATGAGTAAGCCTGCTTGTTCCTTATTCCTTGTAGAATCATGCCCAGCTTGGGGGTGGCAGCGTTGCTGTTAAGGAGCACACTGGTCTATGGTTGGGTGGAACGTTGCAGCGACGTAGCTGGTTGTAGAACGAGTTCTTTATAAGATAAGTAACCTTGACTATTTTACTTTTGCAATCCTATTTACTGTTAATGATTATGATGAACATGTTGAATGAATGCTTGTTTGATTGAATGTTTTCTTCCGCTGTGTATGATAAATAATTGCATCTGTGTATGTTCTACTTCAATGCATTCTGCTTCAACATTTTTATGAATTCACATGTTCATGGGGCTGGTAGCCTAGATGGTTAATGCCATGGTAGCGTCCTCTCCGTCGGTCGGAGGATCGAGGACGTTACATGTGTTCTTTCAGTTTTCGAGGAAGGTCACGATGAATTGAAAAAGTTCCTTTTTGTATGTCATGATATACATGTTTATGCTATTGAATACTCACTTGCTTTGAACTAGCATAGATCTGAATCCTAGGCTCTATCAAGCATCGAGAGGGATCAAATCTCTCGAGGTGAAAACCACTTCTTAAATATTTCAATGTGTGTCCTATATATAGCCATTAATTTTATTCAATCTAAAAGACACATCTTTTTATTTAAGGTCGACATATAATAATATTTAATATTATTTATGGCCTACATATTCTATTTTTTATTTTGTTAGGAACAAACATTACAACATCTCCCACATACATGGTTTTACAACCATGTGCAAGGCCCTCCTAAAACCATGGGTTGTTTAGGATGCCTTGCACATGGTCTTAAAACCTTTTGCAAGGCCCTCTTAAACCATGTACAATAAAACCATGGGCTGTTTAGGAGGCCTTACAGATGTTTTTTAAACCATTTGCAAGACCCTCCTAAACTATGTACAATAAAATCATGGGTTGTTTAGGAGGCCTTGCAAATGGTTTTAAAACCATGTGTAAGGCCAACATTTTTTTGCGAATAATTCAATTTTTTTATTTTTTATTATTTTGTTAGGTAGGAACATTACAACATCTCCGTGATATTGTGCCGTTTTCCTAATAGACATTTTATTTACGGATAATTAAATTTTTATTTTTTATTGTTTTGTTAGGTAGGAACATTACAACATCTCCCCCATATTAGGTTATTTTTGTTCCCGATATTTATTTTGGTGAATAATTAAATTTTTTACTTTTTATTATTTTGTTAGTAACGAACATTACAACATTGACAAACATTACAAGATCTCCCTCATGAAAAACGTTACAAGATTTCACTCATACTGGGTTGTAGAGCGCCTCTCGGCACAATAATTAATTGTGTAATGAAAAATAAAAAAGAGGATTCAATAGTTACGTTGTGCAACAACACAACACTATTCTTAATTTAACAATTTAGTGTTGTTGAAATTTGGTGTTTATCTTTATATCAAATAAAAAATTTGTGAATCCCATCTAAGTTATAGAAATTGGTAATGGAAGGTCACGAGTTCAAATTTTTGGTGGGTGTTTACTTAAAAACAAAAATCATAGTAATTTTATTTTTTTTAAATTTAAATTGTTAATTTTTAAATAAGATAATTATGATTAGTTGTAAATATTCAAAATAATAAAATTAAGAAATGAAAAATGTATTTTCAATATAAATATAATTAAAATGTAAAAAATATACAATTTAAACTCTACTATTAAAATTATATATTATAAATAATTAATTGAAATTTTTCAAAATTAAATTAAATGATTTGAAATTAAGTATTTACATTTATAATTAAAAATAAATTAAAATTATAAATAAAAAAACAAATTTATTTAACTCGATCTTCAAATAAAAAATTATTTGTTTGATTTCAGTGTTCATGTTAATAGTATACAATTGTTTATCCCAAATACACCAACATACCATGCTCATTACAAAATAGTCTAATAACTTAATACTACATGACTCATGTATAAAGTCTACTACTTGTAGTTCCATATAGCTAAAAACATAGAGAATAATATCTTCATAGCATTGTGATGGTTCCATTAGATACCACAGTATTTTCCATATATTGTTCGAAAAGCCACAAACCTTCATCCATATTAAGGGCTTCTTTATATAGTGCATTTTCCTCAAATCCCTAGTTCTAAATATATATGTTGAAAGGATAACAGAGTTTATTTTGAGAATAAGTTATTGGTGTAAGTGCATCAATGATCAAGAGATAAGACCTACATATTTGAACTTCTTGTAGCCCTGTCTATTATTTCTTGTATCCTTGTCTATTATTACTTGTGAGGTCATAGTACATGCAGATATACAATTCTAACATCAAAGTCAAACTTCAATAAGGCCCATAAGGATAGAAGTTGAACCCTAATGAATTTCATAGATATGATTTTTTAAACATTAAAATAAATATCATTTCTTTATCATTGNATATATAAGGGAAAAGAGGGGCACAATGTAGCTCTGTGGCCACAAAAACGTTCGAAGGTGCGAAGGAGAGGATAAGCAGAGTAGAGAAGGAGCAATGGTGGCGAACAAACAAGAACCAGGAGGGGTTTTTAATGAAGTTTTCCCTTTTAAGAAACAAGAACTTTAGAGACGAACAATCAATTTCATGATGTATGATGATGCAGTGGATTATGATTCAAAATCAATCTAGGAGAAGATTTTTTGCATGAAGGAAGAGTTAAGGATGACAGACAGTGATGTCACTCCTCTTAAATCTATGATGGTAGGATCAAAAGATGAGGGTATGCATTCATGCGAAGTTTGACCTACGGGGAATGATGGATCTTCGGTGACTAGGAAAATCAAAAGAATAAGCATGAAACCCAAAAGAATTCACCTAGAGTTGAGGGTGATTCCATGAAGATGGGTAACACTTTTTGGCCAAATTTGGCGATGAAAACCTGATTTTTTACTCATGTGCTAGATAGAAGCCCTCAAAACGCATATATGCCATGTGAATTTTGACTTGCAGTAAAAAAACAAATTGTAGAATATTATGTTGGCTTCATAGTGATATTTTTTTAAAAATATTCCGATGTCATTTAATGTGTGAATTTTTGCATTTAATGAACTGTGTGACCTTAAAAATTTGAAGAAGCTAATAAGTGGCTCCTGTCCACGTAGAGTAATTCACTCTTGCATTAATAATTTAAAAAAAATAAATATATGAGCATGATCTACATAAAATGCAGTGTGATGTGCATATTTTTTTGTTAATTTTTTTCGCATTATACAATTATTTATTATTTTTCAAAAGTGACCACATTTGATTTCAGCATCGTTTTAAACACATATTTGTCCACGTAAAGGAATTTTTTCTATTTTTTCAAAAATTGAAAAAGAAAAGATACCCTTTTGAAGAGGACACGTCGATATGTGATGTGTGCATTTTAAAGAATTTTTTGGCTGTGTATTTTTAAATCTGCAGATTTTTCTTTGAGCTGCTTCGAAGTTGCAGTGTGGTTTTCTAAGTATAAGTTTTAGAAGTAATTAAAAAATAAATGTCATATGAATGCCAAAATGCTTGTATGATACCTCAATGGATAGAAGATTCTTTGGTGAATTTATCGGTATCAACTCCGCTCAGTTATGTGCTAGGAATGGCAGGGTTTACACCTCTGCAAGGCACATGAAATTTTTCATTTGTTTGAATGTGGGATAAGTCTGTTTTTTTAAGCCCTCGACCGAGGGTTTGTAAATCCCTAAATACCTCGGTCGAGGTATTTAAATACCTCGACCGAGGTATTTAGATACCTCAGTCGAGGGCTTGATAAAACCTCGGTCGAGATATTAAGACCTCGGTCGAGGGCTTCACAAGCCCTCTACCGAGGTACGTTTTTTTGTTTTTTCCTAAATGCGCTTGCCAAAAAGTGTTACCCAGGTCCGTAGATTCACCCTTGACTATAGGTAAGGATATCTCGATAGAGGACATTCCAAGTTACTTGAAATCGGCACTGGTAGGGATATTCTGCGGTAAGAATACAAGGAATTCAGCCTTGACAGGGTGGATGGAGAAGAATTGGAACCCGGTGCTGGGTTACACTCCACAATTCTATGTAATACCTAGAGGATGGTTTTTATTCAAGCTGGTGAAGGAAGACGACAAAACCTTTCTACTACAACAGAGCTAGAATTAGGGCCCTTCCATCTCAATTCTAAGAAATCGACATATAGATTTTAATGCCAAGAAGGAACCACACAACGTTCAACAAGTATGGGCTATCTTCCCTGGATTACCGATGTTGTTTTGGTAGTATCATATCCTAGACGCTATAGGAAACAAAATTGGAAAAGTTATCAAGCTTGAAGAGGACTGGGTGAATAAGGTTGAAAGGAGATGTGCATGGATACTAGTAGAATTGGACATAAGAGATGGGATGTTCAAAGAGATAATAATCAAAATGCATGGCAGTATCTGGATCAAGAGAATTGATTACTGGAAGCTACCTTTCATATGATTCAATTGTCTGCAAGTTAGACATCTCCAAAAAACCTGCCCGGTGAATGTAGGAGTTCAGAAAACGGTGCATAAGAAAGTTTGGGTAAAAAAGAGGAATGGAGTGGAGAAACCCAGTTCTTCAGAAGATATGCATGGGAATACAGTATGTAAAGTGGAAGAAATATGATTGAACACAAATGTGGATGAACAAACAAGTGATTTGTTCGAAGAAAAGTAGCTCGATCTACATTCATCTAGATACGTCCAGCAAAAAGGTGATGGATTGGATGGACCCAACGAGTCATCGTCATCCAAAGGTAAAATATTATTCCTTTTATTCCCTTACCTATTAATTATCTCTCAAATATCGTTATGCTATAAATTTCAAGCGATGGGGTTGAAAACACACCAAACGTTATAACGTAAGAGGTGAAAGTACCCACCAAAACAGAACATACCATCTTGGGGGATAGTAAGGGATATGATTTACAACCAAGGAATAGGAAAGAGGACAATGTGTGCCCCACAGGGGGTCTATCCCAAATTCATATTCCTAAAGCTTCAGTGGGGAAAAAATCCTTTTTAAACAAAGCACAATTACAAGCGACTAAGGAAATTATGGAGGGAAAGGAAGATACTATAGGATGGGATCTTAGAGGGAGAAAATCCCCTAACATGGGGCCCTTAATGCTTTTTCTTTTCATGCAATATGAGGGGAATCAGAGGGGCCTCTTAACATCCCTCCATAGGATTATATAACAAAAGAAACCTAAAATCTTAGCAATATAGGAAACAATGACAAATGGTGAAAGAACAAAAGAGGTTTTGGGGACCATACTGAAGGATTGGCATATGGAAACCATTGATGCATATGGACACTTAGGAGGGCTTGTAACAGTGTAGAGCCCAAATTTAATATTTCATACAAAAGTAGAATACAAATATGCACTTGTAACTGAGCAAGAGGACCTAAAAAATGGGATTGAATTGTTCTTCCTCAATGTATATGGCCCTTTCCATGATAGAAAGGATTACTGGGAAACCCTAAGAAATGATGGAGCATTGGATTAGGAAAAATTGGTATTGGAAGGGGACTTGAATTTAACCTTGGATGCAGGAAAAGTATGGGGAAAAAATGCAAGGTCGGATTCCCTAGCCAACTATTTCAACTCCTTTTTTGAACAAAAAAAATTATTAGACCTACAACCAATTTGACTAGAGGTGGAGAGAAGGTGATCTCAAAGAGGTGGGACATATTTTTAATTTCTAAAGGATTATGCCAAAACCATTTGGTGATAAAATCAACAGTGGAAACGGGGGGTTTATCGGATCATAGGACAATTACACTCTCTATTACTATCTCCGAGGTGAAACCTCCACCACCTTCCAAGTTCAACCCTGTGTGGATAGAAAGTGAAGATTATAGGGAATTGGTCAAGAGAAACTGGAAACCCTTAGAGGTTTAGTCCTCAGAATGTTGTATGTATCAGATGATGGAAAACTTATCAACTATTAAAAAACTGTTGAAAGAATGGGGGAGGAAACAAAGAGAGTCACAACAAGAAGAGCTAAAAGATTTAGAACAGAAAATTCAGAATTTGTACTACTCTAACACCACAGGGGTATTTACTATGAAAGATTTCCACTTGTTAAGAAATGAGGGAAAAAAGTGAAGTCGAATCTTAGAAAATGAAGAGAAATTGTGCAAACTAAAAAGAAGGGCCCTATGGTTAGAGGCAAGGGACAAGAATACAAAATTTTTCCATCAACACACTTCACATAGAAAAAACATTAACAAAATCCTATAAATAAAGGACAAAGAAGGAGAAAGAGCACGAAGCTTCAAAGACAAGGAAAAAGTAGCAGAAAGGAATTTTCAGAAAAGATTCAAAACCAATCTAGGGTTCCCTATATATGAAATCTTAGAAGTGCTCAATCCCTTCCCTTGCCTAATCACAAAGGAGATGAAAAAATAACTACTGGAGGAAGCGACAGAAGAAGAGCTCAACAAAATTCTGCACTCATTCCAGAAAGGTAAAATCCCTGGCCCAAATGGGTTTGCCTTGGATTTTTTTCTTGTATTTTATGATCTGCTCAAGACTGATATATTGAAGGTGGTAAGACGGTCACAAAGGACATGTACGGTATTAGGGGAAATGAATGCCACCTTCATCACACTCATCCCTAAAAAATAGAAAGGGGAAACCTTTAAGGACTTTAGACCAATCTCTTGCTGCAATATGATTTACAAAATCATAGCACAGAGAATGAAACCTATCTTCAGCCAATTCATAACAGAATAACAATTTGGTTTTTGTTCAATAGGAAGATCCATGATGCAGTGTCACTAGCACAAGAGGCTCTGCATTCCATCAAAAAAGAAAAGCAATTAGCCTTTTCACTAAAGGTTGACCTATCCAAAGCCTATGATAGAGTGAGTTGGACTTTCTTTCATTTACTATTAATTTAGATAGGTGTTCTAGAAGAATGGTGGAGTGGATTATGGGATGCATTAAGTCGACCTCTTTTGCGGTCCTTATCAATGGTTCCCCCACTATTTTCTTTTGTCCAATCGGAGAGATAAGGCATGGATGCCCTCCTTCTCCTTTCCTTTTTTTTGTTGATAGCAGAAGCACTTTGAAGATATAGACACAACGCAAGGGAGGAAAGGATGATAAAGAGGGTAAGAATTGCCAATCAAATTGAACTTACCCATGTTTTGTTTGTAGATTATGTGCTAATGTTTGGAGAAGGAACCTTTGGAAATCTAGAAAAATTGGTTAAAGTACTAGATGGTTATCAGAAAGCAACAGGGATGGAAATCAACATGGAGAAGTCGAAGCTTTCATATAATAATGTAAAAGAGGAAGTTCTAGCACAAGCCAAGGACTTAATTACAGTATCAGTGGCTCCATTATCAGAAGGGTTCAAATATCTAGGGTTTCAATTGAAACCAAATGCTTACTCTTTTCAGGATTGGATATGGATTTACAAAAAAATTGATAACAAAATTTCTATGTGGACTAACAGGTTCCTATCCAGAGGAGGGAATTTGGTCCTATTAAAAGCAGTACTGCAGAGCATCCCTGTATATTGGGCCTCAATACCTTACATTCCAAAAGGAATACTTATGAAAATAAGGAAAAAGTTCCTTTCCTTTTTATGGACCACAAGCAAAAAAGAAGAGGGTATTCCATTAGTGAAGTGGTACAAAATAGTCCTCCTTAATTCCAAAGGTGGTCGAGGAATTAAAAACCCAAATTTATTTAGTAAATCCTTAGTAGCCAAATCTTGATTCACTTTGGGGTAGAACAATGAGAGTTAAATACTTCCCAAAGTCCTCAATTGAGGATTGGTTTAGAAAATCAGCCAAAACATATAAGGGAGGTTCTGTGTGTTGGAAATCCTTTGTCTCGACATTTCCTTTAGTAGGGAATTGGGTGGCTTCGCAGATTGGAGATGGAAGAAGCATCTGAATTGGACGAGATCTGTGGGCAAGATCAGGTAGAAATTTCAGACTCTCAGAACACCTTATAACATAACTAATAGATAGAGGGGTCAGACTATTAGCAGAAGCTAGCACCTAGACAGAGGAATATAGAGGAACATTCTAGAAAACTGTTAGGATTATTAATCCTCCCTTGGTCAAATTTATACTAGATTAATTATTTCCTAACTAAGGAACCTTAATTAAAAATTTGGGTCCACTAGTACAATTGGGTCCACTAGACCTAATGGGGCCACATGTACCAGTCACTAGAATGTGGGGAAAATTGTTAGAGGTTAACTTCCACTTAATACAGGTGCATGCATCAGTTTGGGCGCTTCCTAGACCAATCCCTACATTTTAAGAACCACCGGGGAGTCCCGGCACCAACCTACATCAATTAGTTGGAGTTAGTTCTAGTTAGTCTCAGTTAGTCGTCAGTTACTTTCAGTTAGTTCACAAACGGTTAGCTAGCGCATGTATTGCATGGATAATGCATGGATTCATGTGGAGTAGGTGCCTTTTCCCACCTACCACACTTAGTTGCACTGAGTTAACTAGTTGTCATTGTTTGTTTAGTCGGTTGGATATCTGGGAGTTGATTTTGGACTCCGGTATTGATTGAGAGACCATGAGTTATAAATTCAGTTATATACAGTCATATCCACTTCGTAGATTCGAATTTCTCCCTAATTCATCCAAATTCTTCCTATGTAAACTATTGTAACACCAGATATTATTATTGTGAATGATACTGTAAATTCCTGAGCAATACTTGTATGTTTCATGTGTGGTTTGTTTTGTTCAGTTTGTATCTTCATTCTCCATTCTTTTGCTGCAAACATTGTTAGAACTATTTCCTTAAATATATAAATGGAATTTAAATTCTAATATGGTATCAGAGCCTTCTCAAGAAGGTTTCATGCTTGTTTCTCCCCATCGAACATCAGAAGCAACTGGGTCTCCACAGAAGTCCCCTATGAAAATTTCTAGCTCTGGATTTATTCAGAGCAATGGAGAGGGTGTGATAGACCCTAAAAACATGTTCATGCCAGGAGGAAAAGCATGATTCTAACAGGTCATATGTTTTAGTGTGTTATTGCAGTGAAATTGACAGGTGCTACGTAGCTTGTGTGAATTATTTGCAGCGTTCCAGGTGGAGCAATTATGAGTTCTCAAATTTTGAACCATAGATCCTCACAAATTCCAATTATCTTGATTGGAGGATTGATATGCAGCTTTCCTTATGCAAGCATGGGTACCACAGGATCATACATGGATGGGATCGTGATCCTCATCAATTGGTAGAGCAAATCAAGTTTTTGAATCATTGTGATGAAGCATTTGGGTACTTATGTACTTAGATATTTGGAGATCTCCTCTTCCACCTAGAAGGCTTGAGGACTCCCAGAGAATCCTAGGAGAATCTTGATAGATTGTTTAACAAACAATATGAGGTTCGGGGACACATTCTGGAGAATGAGTTCGTATCTTTACATCCCAGCAATTTCGATACTATTGAGCAATTCTTTACTAAATTCAAGTCTATAGAACTCCAATGTAGACAGTGCGGGATAGAGCAGAAGGATGAGCAAAATGTCCTTTCCATACTTAGAAAACTAGGCCCTGAGTATTATGTATTTGTTTCCATATTTCATTCCAAGAGGGTATCCTGATTGGAAGGTTCCTTCCTTACATTTTTTTTTGAGTCCTTAATCAAGGAGAAGGACAAATTGATGAGAATGGGAGTCATGAAAACATCCAAAGATCAAGCTCTCCTAGTTTTTGACTCTTCCAAAGCACAAGCAAAGGTGAAATCAAAGAAGAAGGATCCAAAGGTAGCTGATTTGGAGCCTAAACAAAATTAGCAAGCTTCTGAAGGGGGCTCCGCTCCAAGAAGAAGGAATTTGAAAAGAAGTTATGTCCTTATTGTAAAAAGGGGTACCATCTTGAAGATCACTATTTGAGGAAAGAAATTGATGAAATGTCTGCTCTTCTTAAGCATCATAACATTGCTTCCCCAAGAGCAAAGAAGGTTTATGAAGAACCATAGAAAAAAGATACTGAGAGGAGTCATGCTTTGAAAGCAACAATCTCTTCATCCTAAGCATACATAATATATTTTGGAGCTTCCAATCACATGGTTGCTTCCAAAGAATCCTTCTCTACCCTCTCACTAACAAAGGGGTCGAACATTCACATGGGAGATGCTTCCCAGATTCTAGCAAAAGGAAGGGGCGCAGTCAGAGTGAAGCAGGGTGAGTTCAAGAATGTCTTATATGTTCCCTCCCTTGCTGCTAACCTATTTTCTATTTAATAGATGAATCATACAGGCTCTCTCGAGAGACTTACATTTGATTCAGAATCAATTGAGATTACAGAAAAATCCATTGGGATACTTGTAGCGAAAGGTATTGCAAATTAATTTACCAAAGCTTATGAGTTCTCACATTTCTTACCTGTTTCTCCTCGTACAACTTTATTGTCTCATGCTAAAAACACCAGCAAGATTTGGCATGAGATATTTGGCCATCTCAATTTCAAATATCTGAAGCAGCTCCACAATGATAAAATGGTTGAAGGTTTTCCCTCCATCCAAACTTCCGATGGAGAATGTGATGGTTGCTTGGTAGGTAAGCATCCAGAAAAGAAGTATGATGTTGGGAAGGCACATAGAGCTTCCTCTACACTTGATTTGATACACATTGATGTAGCAAGACCTATGCCAACAAAATCCATTAATAGTTGCAGGTACTTCCTCACTTTTATTAATGATTGGTCATGGTACTGTTGGATCTACTTCATGAAACAAAAATCAGAAGTTTTTGAGACTTTTAAAGTTTTTAAGGCTTTGGTTGAGAACAGTTTCAATAAGAAGATCAAGTCAATAAGATCCAATAAGGGAGGAGAGTGTATCAAAGGATATTTTCAGAGTTTCTGTGAATCAGAAGGGATTCAAATGGAACACTCAGTTCTATACACACCATAACAAAATGGTGTGGCTGAGAGGAAGAACAAATAACTGAAAGAGATGGAAACATGCCTTCTCCATGCCAAGCCTCTACTTCCTTCTCTTTGGGATGAAGAAATAAACTGTGCTTCATATTTGCAGAATAGGGTGCCCCACAAGTTAGTGGTTGGGGTGACTCCATTCGAAGCACTGCATGGGTATAATCCCAATGTCTCTCATCTGAGAGTTTTTGGTTCCAAAGCTTGGGCTAGGATATCACTTGACAAGAGGAATGCCTTACAAGCCCAAATTAGTGAATTCATTCTACTAAGATATGCAGAGAATGCAAAAGCTTACAAACTGATGGATATTGCAACCAAAAGATGCTTCATTGAAATAAGTGTCCAGTTTGAAGAAGATCAACTGAATGATACATCCAGAAGCACAGGAAGTTATAACTATTTCTCCACCTATTTTTGATGATGATGATGATGTACTACAGGTTTCAGATTCAAATGAAGAATATGACATTTAGCATGATTTTGTTATTGAGACTGAATCTCAAGAGATTCTAGATCCATATCTAGTACCTATCCCTAATCAGAATCCTAAACCCAGATGGGATCAAAATCTTATTGATTTAGCTGGAAGAGGTGATGGAGATCCAGAAGACAGAAGAAGAACAAGCCTCCCAGTATCAGAATGAGGATGTTACACTATCTATCACAAATTCTCTCTCTACAGTATGGTGCAGCAAAGTTCCAGGTCGGTGCTACTTGATGATGGCGAATGATCAGCTACATGGCCCATAGAAGCACAAATTTGATCATTCCCTACCTTCACCATCTAGAAGAGACAAATAGAGTCATCAGTTCAAAAGTACATTCAGAGGTCCACTGATGGACCATGCTGCTGCATAGAGCTGCAATTTTGCAGCGCTGTTTTTGCTCAAATTATTTTTCTAAGGAATAAGCTTCTTTCTTCTAAATATAGCTTGCAAAATGCTATTTTCCTGCTTATTTTTGAGGGGGGGGTTCCCATGAGGTTTTCCCCTGTTTCCTTAGTTGTATTATGCAACATTTTTTACTTTATCTTTTAGATTGTATTTGGGTGACTTATGGTCTTGTTACCAAGGCCCACAGTTGTCCAAGTTAGGATTCAGGGGGGGTGTTAGGATTATTAATCCTCCCTTGTTCAAATGTCTATTAGATTAATTATTGCCTAACTTAGGAACCTTAATTAAATATTTGGGTCCACTAGTACAATTGGGTCCTCTAGACCTAATGGGGTCACATGTACCAGTCACTAGAGTGTGGGAAACACTGCAAGAGGTTAACTACCACTTACTGCATGTGCATGCATCAGTTTGGGTGCCTCCTAGACCAATCTCTACATTTTAGGATCCACTGGGAGTCCCGACACCAACCTACTTCAATTGGTTGGAGTTAGTACTAGTTAGTCTCAGTTAGCCCTTAGTTACTTTCAGTTATTTCACAAATAGTTACCTAGCACATGTCTTGTATGGATAATGCATGGATGCATGTGGAGTAGGTTCATTTTCCCACCTACCACACTTATTTGCACTGAGTTAACTAGTTGTCACTGTTTGTGGAGTCAGTTGGATATCTGGGAGTTGATTTTGGACTCCGATATTGATTGAGAGACCATGAGTTAGAGATTCAGTTAGGTACAGTCATATCCACTTAGTAGATTCGAATTTCTCCCTAATGCATTTGAATTCTTCCTATGTAAACTATTGTAACACCGAATATTATTATTGTGAATGATGCTGTAAATTGCCTGTTTCCTATGTGGTTTACTTTGTTCAGTTTGTATATTCATTCTCCATTATTTTGCTGCAAACATTATTAGAAATATGTGCTTGAAGATATAAATGGCATTCAAATTATAATAAAAACAACGCAAGACTTGGGGCTCGAGGAAAATGAATAAGCAGAATGGAGCAGTTATATTAGTCAGCTTGGAAGCAACTTCATTCAATTAAGAGAGGGGATGGATAAACTAATATGGACATGGACCAGAAAGGGTGGTAAATTCTCGGTGAAATTGGGATATAAAGCATTAATCTATTTGGAACATCAATAGAAATAATACTGGCGGTGGTCAAGAGTGTGGAAAATTCAAGATGCCCTCAAATCCATTTTAACATTTTGGTTTGATTTGAATGAAAAACTATTATCCTGGGAAGCATTACTAAAACAAGGTTTAATTGGTCCTGGAATTTGTTTATTATGCGGAGGTGAAGGAAAATCTAACTCACATATTTTATTTCACTTGCATATATGCAACAACAGTGTGGAAACAAGTCAGCCACAAGCTGGATCCTTCATCGAATCTGGATGGGGTCGAGTCCCTTGAATACATACTAAAGAAGTGGTGGACTAATGAAAGGGTACATACCCATGAAGCACTCCAATCCCTTTTCATTTTTACTATATGGGAAACAAGAAACATATGTTTGTTCAAAAAAAACTGGACACCGATAGAAATAACGGTCAATCTGTTATTGTAGAAATTGATGGAGCATCAAGCAGTGCCCAATCAAAATCCAACAAGAGTCCTCAAAGCTCTATAAATAAACAAAAACAAATCTTGGGGTTTCTTTGATGGAGAAAGTCAAGGGGGGACCTCCTTTGGGAGGAGATGGAGGCATCTTGTATTAATTTGTCACAGTGGTCTAGAAACTTAAAACATAGTCTCATAAAGAATATAGACAAATATGCATAAAATTGGCAAAATGGTGATGCAATGGGAGTAGCAGCTCTGTATAATCAATGAATAATGAATAATACAATACAATGATCATGCAAGGTGCATGAATTCCAAGACAATTTGAATTCCCAAGGAGGTCATTCGAATTGAATGAGTGGGTGTAGCTTAACTGACTATAAGCCACAGTAAACACACTAGTTAACCAACGGATCAAGTGCCGATTGACTCAACTAAGTCCTAACTGAAGTTGGAGTGCAATGAATGACTGAGTCTAACTGAAAGTAGCAGGGATGATTTTAAGGAACCATACGTATTTAAAATTGTATAAATGTTGGCGAATATTACCAATTCTTAAAACGACAACTATAAAATGATTGGTGATATTTTTCAAAACATATTTTAATTTCCAAGGATTTTATATCATTTATATAATAATTTGGCAATTTTTAGGGTGAAAAATTTTTAACCCATCAAAATTGGGCGAAACAAGGCTTCAAAAAATGCAAAATGGCGAATCTTTTTTGGGAGAAAAACATGGAAAAATAGCCCACCGGGCTAAAATTCGCCCCTAAAATTATCCCTGGAAAGTAGCTTAGACACATGTCACTACATGTGAACCAACAACTAGTAGCGTATCATTAACTCCAATGAACCCCGATGAGGTTAATTGAAGTCAAACTAGCCATGAGAGGTGGTTGGAGGCACCCCTGTTGACTCTAGTTCATTAAATATGAGTAAAATAATCAATATAATGAATGGAGGCACCTTCACCACTCAGCTTACCTGATTGTAACCAGCAGTTAGCAATTAGGTGCGTTTATGACACTTAGATAACTCCCGGAGTGCTCCAGTTAGCCTCCCCAAATGAAGGAGAAGGCTTAGTTGGCCTCCTTGACTAAAGGTAGGCATGGGTGTGCTCATGCTGATGTCATACAATGCTCCTCTGATGCCAATTAAGTCAATAAAACTTAGGTTAGTGGTTTAACAAGGCCAAATTGACCAAATTAAGTGTGCATGGTGGGTAAATGTCTCCAACACACCCCCTTAAGCTATACTTAGGAGAAGTAGAAACATAAAGTGCATGAAATGGTAGGCCCCTGGAAACTAAGGCCATAGGTCACCTTGTACAATAATGAAACTCAAACAATGCTAAAAAATAAATCTAAGTGAGGAAAAGAGGGAAAACCCAGTGGGAAACTCCCCCCCTCAAGCTGAACACTGAAAGTAGTTTGATCACCCTAATGAACTCACCCCCAACAGTGAACGGAGGTAAGTCAACTTGTTTTTTGAAAATCTCTTGGTGAAGATGTTTGCAATCTGCTCATCCATTGGGCAACATTGCAGAATGATGGTCCTATCATGTACTAATTCCCTGATATAGTGCATGTGTATCTTTACATGCTTGGTCCTCTGCCTGGTAACTAGATCTGTGGATATCTTAATATAAATTTGATTGTCAAAAAATTGGACAGTGGATAAAGTACTACTAAGATCAAACTCTGAAATAATTCCTTGCAACCAAGTAGCTTGGATGCAAGCATTCATTGCTCCTTGGTACTCGGCCTCTGCTGAAGACAATGCTATGGCGGCCTGCTTTTTGCTAGACCAGAAAATGGGGCCACCACCAAACATGAAGACATATCTGAAAGTAGAATTCCGATCAATAGAATCACCCGCCCAATCAGAATTTGTGTAACCAACGAGCTCTAGCTCAGAGTCTGCAGCATAGTGAATACCGTAGGTCCTGGTTCCCTGAATATACTGGAGGATCTAATATATTGGAGGATCCTCTTGGATTCCTTCCAATGAATATCATGAGGCTGCTGCATGTATCTTGACACAACATTCATGGTATAATAGATATCATGCTAAGAATGAGTCAAGTAGAGCAATCTACCTATCAACTGTCGATAAATAGTGCGGTCCATGGGAGGTGTGCTTTTTCCTTCTTCAAGGCTGATCTATGAAAGGAAAGGGAATGGAGCAGCCTTACATTCAGCCATGTTAAAATTTAATAATAGGTATGGTATGTATTTGGACACAGTGACCATTATCCCATCAAAATTTTGCTCAATTTCGAGCCCCAGAAATTGCTTCAAGAGCCCCAAATCGCTCATTTCAAATGCATTGTGGAGAGCAGTTTTGATGACTAAAATAGAAGTAACTGTGCTACATGTAATCAGTAAGTCATCAACATATAAAACAATAATAATCAAATGACCATCATACTACTTTATATACACATTTGGATCTGATTTACACCTTTGGAAGTTTTGTGAGAGAAGGAAGGCATCCATCTTGGAATACCACTCTCTTGGGGCCTATTTTAACCCACATAGTGACTTCTTTAGCTTGCAAATCAAAGATGGATCAGAAATGTAGCACTCAGGCTGCTTCATGTATATCTCCTCATGAATATCTCCATGCAGAAATGTAGACTTCACATCAATATGATGGACTTCCCAGTGCTTAGATGCAGAAATTGCCAAAACTAGGTGGATGGAATCCATTTTTGCAACCGGTGCAAAAGTCTCATGGTAGTCCACAACTTGGACTTGGGAGAAATTTTTTTATACCAAAATTGCCTTATATTTTCAGGTGCTACCATCAGCAGCAACCTTATTCTGAAACACCCACTTGCATTGAACCAATTTCCTCCTTGGAGGAAGATAAACTAGCTCCCAAGTAGTGTTTTTCTGAAGAGAATTCATCTCTTCATCCATGGCAGCTTGCCATCTCGGATCCTTCCAAGCATGGTAGTAAGAATTAGGGTCTAAAATTATCATCAAATAACAAGATTCAGATGGAAAATAATCAGGACAAGAGAGCGCAATACCTACTATTTGGAAATCTGACTGGGTTCTCCTTGGATCATCTGGATTTCCAATGTTATATCCTACGGAGGAGAGTGTCTGTCGGGCCCAAGATTGGAGACTATTTTGTACTTCAGGTTATGATTCAGCATCTGATGTTTGCTATACACTGATATTATAAATCAGAGGATCCAAATCATGGTCATCACCCCCAATTACATCATCCAAATATTCAGTAGAATAGGAAGGAAATTCAGCAGTTTTCTCCTTCACTAGTTCTACCTCCTGAAGAGGCTCATCAAACTTGACACTCCTTTCAATGATGATTTGTTTTTTTTTTTTATATCCAGTAGCTTGAAACCTTTTGATTCATCATGATATCCATTAAACATACATTCTATGCTTTGCAGTTGCAAAGCCCTCCTTTTATCAAGTGGAATTTGGGCCCATGCAATGGACCCAAACACCCGCAGATTTGACACATCCGGCTTGTGTCCGAAGTATGCTTCGAAATGGATCTTCCATTTCATGGATGAGTGTGGCACTCTATTCTAAATATATTTTGTAGCATGCATGGCTTCACCCCACAAATTTACAGCCAACTTCTTTTATTCCAACATACAGGTGGTCATCTCCTTGAGAGACCGATTCTTCCTCTTCGCTAAACCATTATGTTGGGGAGTGTAGGGGACTGAATGCTGGATCTGAATACCACTTTGGGGACATATATGCAGTAACTCATTACTGACATACTCCCTTCCATTATCATATCTCAATATCTTGATCTTTTGGCCAGATGCATTCTCAATCAAGCTCTTCAATTCAGTGAATTTTTCCAAGACTTCCAACTTATTTTTGATAAAAAAGACCCATGTGTGTCCAAAAAAGTCATCAATGAAAGTTAGAACGTACCTTGATCCATTCATGGATGTGATAGGCATGGGACCACTAATATCAAAATGTATCAGTCCCAATATGCATGATGCTCGGCTTGCCTTCCCCCGATCGAACTTATGCTCTCGGTGCTTTCCAACAACACAGCCCTTGCAAATTCCAGTGGTAGCTTTGATGACCGGGAGGCCTTCAACCATAGAATTATTCTGTAATTTATGCAAGTATTTGAAGTTTATATGGCTGAACCTCTCATGCCACAGTCTACTAACTTCATTTCAATGAGTCAGCAATGTGGTGGGCTTTGCATCCTACAAAATATGGGAGAACTCGTAGGCTTTTGAATGATGGTTTGCAAGGCCTTTTGCTACAAGTTTTCTGGATGCAAGTTTTGTGATCTCTACATCATCCGGGATAAAGGAGGCTCTCTTGGGCACTCCCGTATGTGTCATTTGATAAACACTTAGGAGGTTTGATGCAAGAGATGGTACATACAGAACATTGGAAAACTAACCATGCTGAAGATCTACAGTACCTTGTCCTTCGGATATGATTGTGGAGTCATCTCCCTTGTGGATGTGAATGGATTTTTCGGTCTCCAAAGATGAGAAGGAGTCTCTTTCAGCCATCATGTGGTTCGAAGCTACAGAATCTGTCAAGAGTGCTTTGGACTTCGAAGTGCTTTCCATGAGGGCATGACCTCTTTCATGCTGTGGCTTTCGATCTTGTTGATCTCTCCTCCAAATTTTTTTTGCAAGATTGATGTGATTTTTATCAAGAAGAGAAGTAGCTTCATCAAGTTTCTTTTTCATGCAGGCATGTTCAGGGTGGAAGCCCTACCCACAGTATGAACACTTGACTTTTTCCTTCCCATGATGCCCTTTTCTTTTGTTCTTCTTCAAGCCGGAAGGATCTTCATACTGTTGGTTTTCAAATTTAGGCTTAGGAGCTTCGAATTTGGTTTTTGGGTTCTTCTGCTGCTTTCCTTCACCCTTCAGATCTTTGGGCCCTGAGACATAGAGGGCTTGATCACGAGAGGATCTGATGATCCCCATCTGGACAAGCTTGTCATGTTCACTTGTTAGGGACTCAATGAAGGAATTGAGAGAAGGCATCTTCCATCCAGGGGTTGTGAGCTTCCCCACACGGAATGTAGAGACAAACACCGAATAATCAGCTCCAAGTTTGGATAGTATGGCGAGGATGAGCTGATCATCCTCCTTCTCAACCTTACATTGCTTCAACAGTAAGACAATGTGCTTGAACTTTGTGAAAAAATAATTTAAGGTCTCGAAATTGGAAGGCTGGAGAGACATCAACTCATTTTCAAGCTGGTATCCTCTCAAATCATCCTGTTTTCCATATAGGGTTTCCAATTTGTCCCAAATTTCCTTTCGAGTCTTCAATCCCAAGAGATGGAAAAGAAGATCCCAGGAAACAAAGAGGCACAAGAATCTGAATGCTTCATCTCTCTTGTTCAAGAATCTAGCTTTGTTTGTCATAGAAGTAGGCTCTTCTTCAGTGTCCATAGTGACCCTATAGAGTCCTCTGGCATGTAGCTAGATCTCCATGTCTCCTTTCCATGAATGGAAATTGAACGGAGTCAAGAGTTCTACTGAAGAAGCCATTTCAAACTGCTGGAGCAAATGCTTTCACCTGTTAAAAACCTGCAAATCACAACAAAAGGGGGACCGTAAGGTCAGACAGCCTGCACATTTTAGGCTTTCATGACACCCAACATAGTTGATCAAGCAAGATTGATCAACAATTCCTTTACTTGGGGTATTAAGCGGTAAGCCTTGGTTTATGGTGCAGTGCTGGAATTTTGAGCTTTTGCTCAATTTTTCATGCAAGATTTGTCAAAAACCATGTTTTTGAGAGATCTGAGCTTTGCCCCACTGTGAGCTTTGATACCATATTAATTTTTCACAGTGTTCCACAAACTAAAAACACAGTCTCACATAGAATATAGACAAATATGCATAAAATTGGCAAAATGATGCTGCAATGGGAGTAGCAGCTATGTATAATCAATGAATAATGAATAATACAATACAATGATCATGCAAGGTGCATGAATTCCAAGACAATTCGAATTCCCAAGGAGGTCATTTGAATTGAATGGGTGGGTGTAGCTTAACTGACTGTAAGCCACAGTAAACACACTAGTTAACCAACTGATTAAGTGCCGATTGACTCAAATGAATCCTAACTGAAGTTAGAGTGCAATGAATGACCAAGTCTAGCTAAAAGTAGCTCAAACACATGTCACTACATGCAAACCAACAAGTGGTAGCACATCATTAACTCTAATGAACCCCAATGAGGTTAACTGAAGCCAAAAGGTTAACTGAAGTCAAACTGCACATCAGAGGTGGTTGGAGGCGCCCCTGACTCTAGTTCATTAAATATTATTAAAATAATCAAAATAATGAATGGAGGCTCCTTCACCACTCAACTTAAATAATTGTAACCATCAATTAGCAATTAGGTACATTTATGACACTCAGATCACTCCTAGACTGCTCTAGTTAGCCTCCCCAAATGAAGGAGAAGGCTTAGTTGGCCTCCTTGACTAAAGGTAGGTGTGGGTGTGCTCATGCTGATGTCATACCGTGCTCCTCTGATGCCAATTAAGTCAATAAAACTTAAGATAGTGGTTTAACAAGGCCAAATTGAACAAGTTAAGTGTGCATGGTGGGTAAATGTCTCCAACATCTTGTACCTCAATGAGGATACAAGATTTGAGATTGAATTTGCACCAGGGAAAGACATGAACAACAGGTAGAATTAATAGCTCTCTAGTCATTTCTTAGGTTGGAAATGGAAAAACGGGTTCAGAACTTGAATATTTTTGGGGACTCAAAGATGACAATAGAATTGGAAAATGGGAACATTCATATTAATGCTCCACATCTTCAATATCTGCTGAAGAAAATAAGGGACCAAATGACCATTTTCGATTCAATTACCTTTCAACATATATAGAGAGAGATGGATACTGAAGCTGATAAATTGTCAAAGCTAGCTCTTGCTCTCCCTCTAGGTTTAATGGAGGTGAAATAAGTTGTAAAAAATCAAGTGTTGAATTAGTATGTAAGCTTGTAGATAATGAGCACTTGATCTAAATGAATTTTTTTATGAACGAAAGAAGCCCGCAATGTGTAAGAAAGAGTGAGGCAATTTTGATGCACTTAATGTATGCTCGTGGAGGGCAGTTCATGTTTATTCAGTGTTAATAAAGTGATTTTTTTCCTTGGAATATATATATATATATATATATATATATATATATATATATATATATAATTTTTCTTTCTCATAAACTAACTTTTATTTGATATATGCTAAATACAAGTCTATGTATCTATTTATAAGAAAAAATGATAGGTTCATTGCTTTCTACAATTAAATATAATAAGACAAGGTTGATTATATGAAAAAAACACGCATACTTTAGGTGAGACTTATGAAGGACTCATCTCATAACTTGAGTTATTATAATATTATATTTTTTTTTGTTCAATGAGAGCTCATTTCATAAGTTGAGTTAGTATTATATTATATTTATTTCATGTTCAATGAGAGTTAGGGATTTAAGTTAATTTATTTAATTTTAAAGTGATTGTTTATAGAAGAACATAGAGCGTTGCATGGTGATAATATTATTTATTCCATTTTTATTTTGAAAGGATTTGCATAGTATTTGATGCTATTTGTAGATGCTTTTGACATAATCATAAGAGAAAGCTCTAGTAGAGTAGAAAAGGTTTTAGAAAAGGTTATTAGAATAGAAAAGGTTTATAGCTCGGGTAGAGTAGAAAAGGTTTTAGAAAATGTTATTAGAATAGAAAAGGTTTTAAACATATTATTAGAAAGGTTAAAATGATATAATTTCTAAAAATAAAGAAATCCAAGTTGTTTAGGTTTATGGGTAAAAATATCAAGTCATTCAATCATTTCAAATTGTATGAAGAAAATAGGACATGGATTTTGTAAAGAACATCCAATAATTGAGAAAAGAGTGTTCATAAAATTATGGATCTCGTGTTTATTATGTCAGCGGTGTTAGATGGTATAAATGGATCATATATAATGATTATAGAAAATGGTATTTGGAATATATATATATATATATATGATACACATTTATGTAAAGTGTATGACTGGTTGATGGTTTTCAAACATATTGCTATGCAAAAAATTCTTATGACATACTACTAAGTGCCTATGAATTGTCATGTAAATCATTACTTGTCTCCTAAAGCACTAGAGGACCACCCTTCTATGCCTTTATTGAACACTTATATTCTCTACTCTTCCCTCACATTTATCTCAATAAAATTCCTTCCAATGGAACACTATTGCACAACAAAACCCTAGATATGATGATTCAAGCTAGAAAAGGATCCAAGAAGACTAAACTTAGAGGTTGTCATTGAAAGGTGATAATATTTTCTTCAATTTTATTATAAATTAAATCATCATTTACTAAAGAATGCATGCTATCCCTAAATCATGTTGGATATTAGGATATTTTGTTGACCTTATAATAGAGGTTGTGTGAAATCACAAATTACGTCATCTTTCCAAGTGTGAATGGTTTCTCCTTGGTAACTTCTGGCTCTAGGTTCTCATTCACCCCTTTGTCAAAAGTTCTAAGGAAAATCCTTATCACCTTCATAATTATTCTACATTTGGATATTTTTTATCTTTGAAATATCTTGAAAATGAACTTAATTAACTTTTACAATCTCTTCAAATTGTTTTTTCTTTGACCCATGAGAAATACCAATTGACCAAATTGTATTTACAAACTTCTTATAATTGTCATAATTGTGAAAGAACTTAGTATTAATATGCCCATCTTCTGACCATATGGATCTAATTTTGAGCCTCCACTCTATCTCATTTTTTATCTAAAAGTTCTTTTGTGGTCCTCTATTTTCTTTAAATGTAACAACTCTTCATCATTGGAAGACCTTCTGGAATTATTTTAAAAAAGGGTGTCTATGTTTCTTCTACCTTTTCTAGGCCTGCTTGATTTCCGTCCTTTCTCATCTTTGCACTCCCTACAACTAACTTTTTAACTTGCTTGAGATTGGAGGAAAATTGAAGTATAACACAATCTCATCAACAAGGATCATACAATTTCCATTTTTTGTAATAAGAAGTCTAAATTAATCCTTAGCTAACCAATCATGATTAGGTTTAAAAGGAAATGGAGGTTTTCTATCCTACTTTTCTAGTTGTATAAAATAAGTAGATGACCATATAAGCCATTATTTCCTACCCAATAGTTGTATCTTTCAACCTCCTCGACCATTTTTTCTACCATTAAGAATGTATCCATCATCTTAGAGATGATTGTTCTTCCATGTTAACACACAAACTAGCATCTTAAGATTGAATTCGTAAAATCAATGATAGCTTATGGACAGCTAAGAGAGATGCCATTGTAACCATACCTAACCTTTTTTGTCTCTTTAGGCTATCTCTTCTCTAACTCGAAGGTGGAGTACCTAGGGTAGTATTACGAGAGTTTAACAATGGAGTAAATGGTGGAAATGAAGAGTAAATTTAGAAAAACAAAGTGTTTTTGTATTTGTAAAATATAAGAGTCATGAAGGAATTGGAGACAAGTGTTCTATACAATGATAAAATGGGATCAACCAAGGATTGCATGAGGTTTTTGTTAGGAAGATTAGAAAGGTAGACGATCACAATGCATAAACCTATATTCTCTCTAGATTTTAGAGATCACACAAAAGGAAATTTCTATAGAAAATAAAATAAATGGACTCAAGGAGGAAAGCTACCTTGAAAGGAATAAAAAAACACATGATTTATAGACACAAAATACACTTCCAATTGATAGCAATCACACAAAAGATAGAAATACTAATGTTTCATTACCTCAATTCCATCAACAATTTGAAGATACATTAACCAACTAAGCACATAGGCAACATGAAAACTCTTCAATATATCGCTAGCATCAACCATCCTCCATCCTAAGTGAGTATCCATTTCCATCAAATTCAATAACTCGTGCCCTTGTCCCATTATTTTCCCTCTACCTCTCCTCCATCGCTTCTACACGAAATTTAATAAAATATACCACAAATATTTGTATTTCCTTATAACATAATTAAGCCCCCTTGGCCCCTTAATATAGGGCAATATATTTTTATCATTTATATATCATAGTTTATTCCCCAATATGAATGGGCATGATAAGATATTTCCTGCCAACTGATCCCCCCGTGCAAAGAAGATGATAAATAAAATAATAATATAATGCTAATAATGAGTTGATTGGGATTGCAAGGGCGACTGATCGATTTGTAGTGTTTCATAGTGGAAGACCCAATGAAACAGTAATGGGGAAGGTAAAATGTGTAATAGGAAACTTAGTTAAGAAGTCAATGTAACAAAGAATGTAAAACAATGATAGTCCAATAGTTTATGCAATGCCTAGAAAATATGAGAATTGTGGTGTTTTCATATTATGTAAATACAAGTATAGACATAGAGAGATCATGTTTTCTATAAGCTTAATAAATTTAACTCCATAAAATATTTTTAATAAACTTAATAAATGTTTTCTATTTTTTAAAGTTATTTGTATGTGATTTTTAATACATGCACACTAAAATATGGTAAAATAACACTCTTATTGTTTGGATAAAGTATGTGTAGATATATTCTTATGCTTAAAATATTCCAAGTTTAGTGGCTTCCACAACAAATGAAACTCATTTTTCTATCTATACAAAATAAATTTAACATTACTTATGCAGGAGGTTATTGAGTTTTCTTGGGCAAATAAGTATTCTATTTTGGAATATTTGTAATTTTATTTAATTGGGAAGATGTTTATGTATGAAATTTAGATAAAAATTCTCAATTTTTTTAAGTATATGATCCAATGATATAATCAAATTGTTTGTTTTTTTCTTTAATATCAATTTATAGGGTTAGATTTAAATTGGAATTAAGATTTCAATCAATAATACTTATTAATATAATTAATTTGTAATAATATGAATATTTTTTTTTTAAACTATTAGTGAAATTAATAAAAATATTCATAACCATAATGATAATATTAGAAAAAAATATTTGAAATTAAATATTATATGCTTTAGTATAGTATAATATATACACATATAACAATTTTATGTGATGTTAAAAATATTCATAAGCATAAGCATAATGATAATATTAGAAAAGAAAATATTTTAAATTAAATATTATATGTTTTTGTATTATATATATACAACAATTTTATGTGATATTAAAATGACATTTTTCTTGTAGTGCATGGATGCGTTTGCATTCAACTATGGATCCAAATATATGAAGAAGAAGCTACACATATGAATCCATCTCGTGATTTGAATGTTATTCCTCATCCCACCCAAATAAACTAACCCTCAATATTTATATTACTATGTCAATTTAAAACCCCCTTGACCTCTTAATACAAGGCAATATATTTTTGAGGTTTTTACGAGTATTCAAATCCTCATTATGAATGGACGTGATATGATATTGTCTCACTAGTGAAGCCCCCGTGAATGATATGGGTCTAGGATGTCATTATGGAAGGTGGAGCTAAGGGCCATTTAGGCATAAATTCATGATGTTAAGGTTGTGCTTTGAGTAATTTTGTCGTGGTGGACATTCCAGTTGAACCAACAAGGAATATTTCCTACTGCATTTCCCTCTTAAATACAAGAATGGATGAAGTTGAGGGTCATGTTCACATTTAATGTGGCCATATCAAAAAGCTATATTTCCTACTACATTTCCCTCATAGATACAAGAATGGATGAAGTTGAGGGTCATGTTCACATTCAATGTGGCCATATCAAAAAGCTCATTGAAGACATGGACAAGCCCTTGAACTTATCCCAAGAAAGTTACTGTCAATTTCACTCTCATGTTGTTCTTTTGGTACAAGATGAATTTATTTGTTAGCCATCTAGAGAACTCATAAAAATGCAATCTTCCAAGAAAGACGATGGCTACTAACTGAAGACACTACATTCGGGTATGTTGTCCTCTTTCTCTTTTGTGTTGTTATGTTTTATTATTGCATTTACTATTCAAAGGAATATGTAGAAGTTGGAGCAATTTTGTATGTTTTCTTCAAAGACAACTTCTTATAAACTCGTTGTTTGGATTTCTATCCGCTTGTTCTTTTGGGAAGTCAAAGTTTGTGAGATTTTGGTTGTGAATAATTTGAATTTATTTATTTTATATTTATATTTATATGTAAAAGTAAAAATGTTTAAATATTTATAAATCTTTTAAATTGAAAATACTAATATACTAATAATAAATCATCTCTCAATACAACCCTAATGGAAGAAGAGATACAAAGACAAAAATGGTTGCATGGGTATGATTTTCTACTTCTACACAAACTCTTAAAAGGAAACGTTGACTAGAAATGTAAGCTATTTACAATAAAAAAAGGAAACGTTGACTAAAAATGTAAGCTATATACAATCAAATTCTGTTAACCTTTTTGGTGTAATGGATGCCAACTCAACAAGGTCATTGTTGAGGACCACATTAGTTACTAGAAAGTCCAACTTTGACAATGTTGTGCGCCATAATGTGAACTAAGGCAATGAATATTCTTTTTAGCTTACCAAAAGTGTATAGTTGTTGAGCTTTTTCTTTTATACAGCATAAAGGACCCTCGACCATATAGGCTCATGTAACACTCTGTAGATTTTCAATGGTCCTTATTGAATAGGAAAAGTTGGTCCTCAATTAATGAATTGGAAAATTTGGTCGTAATTAAAACACAAGAAAAGTTGTATTCTATGTTATTTTCATAGAGTATTGGCAATGTTGATGTGCAAGCTGGCAATGAACCAGCCCCAACTTATAATGAACAACAATGGCCCACATTGGGATGGAACTTGCACCAGTAAAGTTTGCTTTTCCATCCCCTCACCCATCCCTTGTCCTTTTCGCAATAATGAATTGTACATTTTTCTTTCACAACCTTTAAATGATGTTGGATCATTTTCAAAAGTTTCATAACTTCTTTTCACATTAACCAATTGTTAGCTTTCACCTTCCTTTTCCATTCTCATAGTAATGGAGGCTCACTCTAAATACTTTTAAAAATTTTGGAGCATAATAATGTTGTAAATTTAGTTTAGATGTGATCTCATATTTGGTTTTCAAATAAATATTTTGTAATTATAAGCTATTTTATATTTTTTGTGTGTAACTTTATGTATTTATAAGTTTTTTTTGGGTGAACCTTCCACTTATCATTAAGATTATTAGAAGTTATGACACAATATAACAGAAAAGGCCAATAGAATATGGAATCCATAAGCTTAAACACAATATACTAAACTCTGTGAAAAAATTTATGCACAAATATTTTAAATTTTATTATATTTAGAAGTATTACAATATGACATACACAATTCTCATATAGATTAATAACTTGATGTATATATGTGTATATATATGTGTGGATTCTCATGTCATTTTTTAAATAGACCTTAATCTCTATTGTATATATAAATATATAAATATATATTTATTTATTTTCCATACCCATAAAGAACTGGGCCAAGGGACAGTGCATCCAATTGCCATAACCCACAAGGAAAGTACAGTGGATTTTTTAAATGAAACTCCAAATTGTTGCCATATTTGGCATAACCAAAATGGCATGTTTCCTTACATTTTAAGTAAGCAGCATTGGGTAGAGTAACCGTTTTGCTTTATATTGTTTTACAACATTAGATGTTAACTGATCAGATTGGGAAGGGTGATTGTTCCTTCTTTTGTGTTACTAGACTTTAAAGCATTCAATATGATTGGTAAGTTGTACACACGGGTGGGCTGAGCTGGTGATGGGATGGCATTTATTGCCTCCTGAATCCTGATAGTTTTAAAAAAGATAAGTAAAATGGGAATCAGAATATGCAAAATGGCATCAAGATTTGTTTCTCCTCCCTATAAATTGAGACCATCCTCTGCATTCCAATCAGAGAAGAAGAAGAATATAGGCATATAAACAGCAGGCTTGTGGCAGAACATATACATATATTATAATTATCCTTTCACTTGTGTATATCCCCATCTGGGTGTCAGCAGCTCCCATGGCTTCTGCAAGTAGGCTGTGTGTCTTATATTTTCTGATGCTGTTATTTGTTGTTCAGGTAACAAGTGTCCTTCCTGTATTGCCATTTGAATTTACATGTTTGCTCCTTTAAGTTTCTATTGTTTCTTGGAATTAATTTTTTTCTCTGATACTCGGCTGGGAAGTCTTAAATAGCTCATTGCTGTTTGATGAAACAGATGTATGTGAAAGCTGCTGAGGTTGGAGCTTCTACAGCCGCTGGGGTGAGTATATATCTATCACTGAGTGAAGTCAAAATTATCACATGGTGTAATTCTTTCATAGAAAGAGTAACATTAATGAAGAGGCCCAATTAATTATAGATAGAAAGAACTGATCATATTGGATTTGGCCCAATTATATATATATTGAACTGATCATATTGGATTTTCCTTTTCGCTGGTTCCAGATGCAAACAAACGGGATGAACCTAGGGCTTCTGCAGACTATAGGTAGTCATAAATTATATGGTATTATACTATTATGTAATTATTATCATTATTTGATTGGTGTTCCTGTTGATTTATATTTTCCTTGTGAATCAAGGATTGAGGATTATGTGTAGCATCAATTGTTGATGTTGTTGCTTCAAGTTTTTCTGGTCAATTTAAGATTCGTTCTAGGCATGGTAAGTTGTAGTTGCCTTAACTTTTTCAACATAGTATGGTGTCGTTGTTTACATGTATTTTCAAATTTTCAACTCTCTTATAAATTCAAAGCTTATCTAAGGCAAGCATCACTTGTTATTGTTTTAACTTTGCTGTTGCTTTAACATTTTATTAACTTCTCCTTGTGAATTCATTCTCTTGTTTTCTGTTGCTTTAACATTTCTTGACTCTTTCTTATGAATTCATTATTTTTTGGTTGCTTTAACTTTCTTTTATCAATTCAAAGTTCATCCTCATTTTCTTGTCAATTCAAAGATTATTCTCTTGATTTCCGTTGCTTTAACATTTCTTAACTTTTTCTTATGAATTCATGTTTTTTTGGTTGCTTTAACATTATTTTATCAATTCAAGGATCATCTTCATTTTCTTGTCATCAAAGATTATTCTCTTGCTTTAACATTTCTTTACTCTTTCTTATGAATTCATTTTTTTGGTTCTTTTAACATTCTTTTATCAATTTAAGGTTCATCCTCATTTTCTTGTCAATTCAAAGATTATTCTCATCACTTATTCTTTGGATTAAAGAATCAATTCAAGGTTCATCCTCATTTTCTTATCAATTCAAAGATTATTCTCATCACTTATTCTTTGGATTGAATGCAGATTGCAATGCAGCTTGTGGACAAAGATGCAAGGAAGCATCCCGCCATAACGTGTGTCTAAGAGCTTGTGGTACATGTTGTGCCAAATGCAACTGTGTTCCTCCTGGGACATCTGGAAACCAGGATCTCTGCCCTTGCTATGCTAGCCTCAAAACACATGGCAATAAACCCAAGTGCCCTTGATATGATATATACACTGTAGACACATTACAGATTTGCACTTAATATGGTATATACACATCTGTCGCTATGCTCATCATGGCGACAGACACAAGTGTCCTTAAATGTGATATAAAACTACACATTGCAGGTGTGCTGCGTGCATATAATAGATATAAAATAGCCTACTCATATGTCATTATACTTACTCGGCTATCCAGTTTTGGGATATACTTGTTGGGTATATATACAGTTTGTCTCGTTTTAAGCATAGGCATATTTGTATCAAACATAAATAGGATGTACTTGCTATCCTTTCCATACCCAGTGTGTATACAGTTGTTTATTATTTATACAATGAATGAATATTGATAATACCCAGTTGTATACTACTTTTACACTGAATAATTAGCAATATCAGCTGTGTATACAGTTTGTTTGTATATTATTTATATAACGAAAAATGATTATCAGTATTTGGGAATACAAACATCGGTGACAGCAGTTAAAAGCTTAGCTTGCGATGCTCTTGAACAATAAGACTGGGTTGTGATGCTGGAACCTGTTCAATGTTTTCATGAAATTTGGATTTGTTGTGATGCTGGAACTTGTCAAATATTTTCCATGAAATTTGGAGAGATTTGTTATTGTACAAGGTTTTACGGTTTTAATAGAGTTTTATCATTAAACTCTTGTAACTTCAAAGTTTGAAGTTCAAATCATGAAATGATTGATGTAAAAGTGCTAAAAGGTTCAAATCAACCTAGATGCTTTGACATAATTTATTTTAGCATTTAAATCACTTTGTTATGGGCAGTCACGAAAATCTCTACCATCAAGGACACTGTAATTACCATCAAGGACACTGTAATTACTTTGGTATGGTTGGACATAAAAGTCTCCTATTCTAGTTTTTTTCATCACATCATTTTGAATGAACATGGACTTTTTTACTTAGTAGTGAACATATAAATTTCTATTAGTGAGGATATTGTAATTTTTATCATTTTGTTTTTTATAAATAAACATAAAAAAATTCTACTATCAAACACTAATTTAATACACTTTGTAAATATAAAATTTTTTCTTGAGGTGCAAATTTATTTTAGAATCTTAGAGAGGAAATGTTTGCACCTCGAGATTTAATCTTTCTATGCCAAAGCCACAATTAAGATACCAGATCATCAAATTAATTTGCAATTCTAAAAAAACTAATACTAACTTAAGTGTACATAGTCATATATATTTTCCATCACAATCATCCATGTGTCAACCACTCTTGCATTTATTCATTGACTGTAAAGTAAAATAGTTATTTTAAATATGCCTCTTTTGCAAATCAAATCAAGGAAAGACTAACTAATACAAAAAAATTTAGTTGTCTTGTAATTATTTATTATAAGATTTATTTAAAATTTGAGGATGCATGAATAAAAATTGAAATTGAAATTTGATATATATTTATATAAATATATTTTATAATGATGATGATGATTAAGTCAAACTTTGGTCTATCCGACCTTAAGAAGGATAATACTTCCTGTGCTCAAAAAACTTGCCAAGAAGCTCTCCAAGCTAACTATAGTTTTGGCTAGTTAAGAGGCTATAAAGGTTTGCATTGTAGCATATACTATGAATCTCAGATCTAATGTGGGTGTAAGCAAGGCACTCTAAGAGAAAGTGATTTTCATCCTCAATGCTCATAGACTCACACAGATGGTACACCCTTTTCTCCCATGGAGTTTTAGGAATAGGCCAACGCCCTGTTTCACTATGGAGTTCATGAGAGTTCATTGTAATCTTGGCTATATTAATTTTCTTCTGTGAGCTAGTTACTATAGAGAAATACTTCTGATCTTCCAAGTTAGGATTAATAACCTTTTTATAGTATCTTAATTTTCTCTTAACCAATAAATTTTCCTCACACCAGAATTTCTCTTTAAACTTCGGAAGTAATAATATTTTTGACAGTATAAAGGTTCTGCAAAATGTTGTTTTCATCAATGCCCCAATGGTTTAACCAAGCCATGGTATTTTTACACCAATACCGCTTGAGTGGTAGCTCGTTTTGACTTGAATTTAAAGCAATTTTAGGAAGTCTCTTGTTTCCCGTGTTATTTACCTTATGCTTGTACATCAGGTACCTAGTCATAGCCATGATCTCGATGGGAGAAAGACCCACTTCTATGAGGAGAATATAATAAGGCATATTGCTTTTAATTTTGAGGTTATAAGTTATAAACTGCTTCCGTATTTGCTCAATCTTTCTCTAAGATTCTCTAGAAATGTTGCACCTCCATACTTCACAACCATACAAGATAACAAGGATGACAAGAGTTTCAAAGAGGAACTCTTTTTATCCCACATGACCAGATTGGTTGATTTATAGTTNAGCTTTCCACCCTCCATTAATCCTTTTCTCAATGCTATAGTTCCAATTGAGCTTGTGATGAATATCAATTCTGAGATACTTGTAAGAAGTCACTTCCTCTCTATTTATATTATCATAAATAAAATTTGCATGTGTCTTTCTTAGATTTTATATTCATGATTTTTGTCTTGTCAATGTTAAAAGGCATACCCATGTTAGACCAAAAATATTTAAGAACTCTTAATTGCTTATCGAGATCAGAAGGATGCCTCGCCATAAGAACAATATCATCAGCATAAAGTAGGAGGATGATAACTATCCCATCTAAGATTGTGTCAAACACAACCTACTTCTTCTAAACACTTTACTAGCTTATTAATGTAAATTCCAAAAAGGGTAGGGGAGAGGGGGAAGCCTTGCTTAACTCCAATATTACAATTTATATATGTTCTCCACCCCTCATTATTCATAAACTTGGCAATGACATTTTCGTATAACCTTATCACGACAACTCTCAACTCAAAAGGAGCCTTAAGATCCTCTAGCCTATTCCACAAGTTATTTCTAGGCAATGTATCAAAATATTTTCTAAAATCCACAAAGCAATAAAATAGGTCAAAATTATTATTACAACATTCCTCTGCAATGATCCTAAGCGTAACGAGGTGGTCTATGGATGAACAATTCCTTCTAAAACCTGCTTGGCATTTTACCTGCTTACCTTCCATTTCTAGTCATTCATTGATCTTCTTTTCTAAGATAATACCATATAACTTAGCTTTGAGTATTCGAGTCCAAGGTGTATGAAACCCTTGTTTGACAACTAGATTAAAGAGTTTGTGGCTGTGTGGGATGAGGAAGAGCCCTCCAATTTTTAATATTTCAAGTTGGTAGCCTTTAATGTCCTTGGATTTTCCATTTGCCAAGCGCTTAACCCAAAAATCTATGTCTTCTAACGAGAAAAATTCTTTCATTGTAAAAAAGGGTTTGATTGTTATCTGTGATATCCAAGGATTCATAAATATTTTTAATATAGAAATTCCAATCTTTTAAAGAAATTTTATTTTCTTCTTTTGTTTTGTGAGTTATAATTTGCCTCCAAAATTTCTTAGGAGCCACCTTGGAGAGGTGTAGAAGATTTTCATGCCTTTTACTTAGATAATGCATTTTTTTCTCTTAATTAAGGCTTTGTAATGATTTATCTTGTCCATTTTTATTGAATATGTAATAGCTTGCTTAATTTCTTTTCTCACATCTTTACACTCTTGATCATACTAAGGGTTGGCTCTACTATTGCTTGTTTGATTCGAGACTTCAATATAGAACTTGTTAATGGACAATGAGAGGTTGTAGAAAAATTATGGTAGATATTTTATACATTCTCCATACTAGATAAAGGAAACAATTCATTTTTTAGATCATGGAGAAAAAAGTCAGCTTTATTTTTATTGAATATCAGGTGTTTTTGGAAATGATAGTTTTCCTTCTTGGGATCGCTATGCATGGAAATATTGAGAGTTATAATTAAATGTCCATGATTAGAGTTGGGCTCATGGTCATTGAATATGTTGAAATATGATAGTTTGTCATATAGAGGGATATCATATATAAGATAATCTACCACACTACTCCCAAGCCCCTTGATACAAGTCATCGGGCTAGAGTTTGGCCATTTTGTGAGACCATTGCAAATTATAAGATCTTGAGAACTAGAAAATTTGACCATCTCTGAACCGAATAATTTTTTACCTAGATCTTCAGAACTTCTTTTGTACATGTTAGCTAGCTCAAGGTCCTTGTCTAACCAAAGAGGATTAGAGTTGGAATAATTGCTTAAAAGAATAGCCTTGTTAATGGAAGTTCGAGCATTAAAGTCACCCATCAAAAGGATATTTCCTTCCTTCCTTAAACTAAAAATATCATGTTCTAAACCATTATAGGGACAATTTTTATCTAAATTGGTTTTTTTTATAGAAGTTGGAATTTAGCCAATTTGAATAGGATGTAGCCAATTTAAATTTGAAGTCAATATATGTTTTGTTATATATATTTAGTTTTTAAAGTCATATGTTTTGTTATATATATTTAGTTTTTAAAGTCATATACAACATCACAATGATAGACATGATGCATCTCATCCACTTTGAACTATTAAAAAAAGCTTCGAATCTAAATCTACCCATAACAAAGACTTATTTGAATAAAAAGTAAAGGTAATAAGAAGCTTCTTATTTGATTAAAAGCTAAAGGTGATAAGCAAAAGAAGTGGTACATTTTTCTTTATTTTGAATTATATCCCTAGTAAAATTTTATTTTCGTAACAATAATTTGTTTTATTTTTGTAACAATAATTTTTAAATGTGAGTGTCATATATGTGTAATGATTTCATTTTATATAAATATAAGATTATTAACATATTTTCAAGAATGAAAATTAAAAAGTTTTTTTTAATGAAATGAAATAAAATATCTAATAATTTCATTTCACATTGATAAGGATGTTCATATATTTTTATAATAATAATTAAGTGTGTATGATGCCTATGTATAATGATTTCATTTCATATTAGGTATGCTTATCAACATCAACAAATCCACAGTTTCAATAGTAAATATATCAATGGATGAAAGAGCATGAATCTATGACCAGTTATTTTTCTTCGGTGGATCTTGATGAAGGTCTTGTCTACCTGGGTTTTATGTTGAAATCAAATGCATATCTGAAAAAGGATTGGAATTAGCTCATCGTCATTATTGAGAAAACACTTCAACTATGGCGCAATGGGCGGTTAAGTAGAAGTGGTAAGTTCATTTTGGTAAAGTATAAACTAGAAGCTATCCCTGTGTATTGGATCTCGATGGCATATGTTCCCAGTGACATTCTTGAACATATCCAAAAAATATGTTTCAATTTCATCTGGCAGAAATCTCATGTGGGATCATCTTTCCACTGAGTTGCTTGGACTACCATAGCTTGGCCAAAGTCTATGGGAGGATGGGGTCTCAGGGATATCAAATGTTTCTCCAAATCTTTGCCAGTCAAGGGAGTATGGAGGATCCTTAAAGGAGATGGACTATGAGAATTTGTGGTGATAAATAAACACATCATCCCCTCTAAGTGGAATAGTGGTTTCGAGTCATAGTAAAACACAAGAAGAACATATCCATTATGTGGAAATCAATGCTACAATATTTTGACGTTATTGGTGACTGGATGGAATGGAATATTGGGAATGGTGAAAAGATCAAAATAGGACAAAACCCTTGGATCAGTGGCCTTGGGAATCATTTTCTCCCCCTACCTTTAGTGGAGGACCTTCGGGATCAAGGGTATACCTACATGCATCATATCTATGACCCCATCAACTCTATTTATTTCACCTAAGAATGGTTATTTGGTGATTTCTTGGGCATACAAAGAAGGGATTATAGTCTTGCATGGGAAGCATACCTCAAAGCTTTGAAATTCTTTCATATTTGTCTCATTAAGAATATGGATGAACTCCTTTGGTAAAAAATCATGTAGGTGGGGTCTACTCACCCAGGATAACATATATGGTCCTACACTCTATTTAAGATCCACCCATTCTCAACTGGTGGCATTCAAGTATTTGGATGCTTAAGTGTCCATTGAAATGCAAACTATTTCTCTAGTTGGTCTTATCAAACTACATACTTGTGTGTGAATTCCTTTTGAATAAAATATGGGAAGGGCTTGGGTGATGCCCTCCTTCTTGTGCATCCAATGAAATCATAGATAATTTGTTCTTGACCTGCAATTTCTCAAAGCAAGTATTGGATCATATTTGTTATTTGATGGTCGTTCCTTTTATAAGGAATGGTGAAAATATCTCAAAGGATTTCTTACACTGGTGCAATAATCTTGTTTACAAGGAATACAATTCTCTCATGATTATCATCATATGGAGAATCTGGAATGCAAGGAATATCTTCACTTTTGAGGATACGAAGACTACTCCTTACATTTTTTATTCTAAGGGTCTTGCTACTTTAAATTATTTTTTCAAGTCACAACGGTTCAGAGTCGTTGCAGATCTATAAATTCTTGTATTGATCAATCTTTCCCTTCATTATATTTTGATGGAGTGGCTCATCTCCATCCTTTGATTGGTGGAGTAGGAGGTGTTGGGCACCATTTTGACCTCTTTTTGCCACTTATATATCTTTCATTTCCCTTCATAAGACCTCCATATTGATTAGAAAAGCTTTAAAGTTCACCCATGAGCCTTGGTTAAGAGGTATAATGTCATTGCTTTCTAATAAATTGAGTTTTGAGACTTTGTAAGCATTTTAACTAAGATTTTTATTCAGATTACGGGATGTTCTAACTTCCCGTATTATCTCCAAAGTTGAGCATTTGTAGGACAACTAGGCAGGAACTGGAAGATAGAGAAAAGATCCTCAGTGTCCAAGGATGGATGAACATTCAAGGGATGGGTGATGTGGCCTTTACAGATGTCAAGTCAACCTCAGTCAAAGGCGACCACCTATGCTCCCACTCAGCACCAAAGAAGGGGTAGTTTTGATTTTGTTGAGTTTCACGATTCTGAATGAGGATCTCGATGGCTATGTTCATTAATTAGTTTGCAAGATTATAGCATTTCCAGTTTTCTTTTGAATTTGTATAAGTACTTCACAAAATAATGAAGAATTATCACGATTTGGGAGAAACATATATTGTTTCTGAACTGCGTGGTTTCATTACTGTGTATTCAATTTGATGGTGAATACATTTAGAGTTTCAGTTCTGTAAATCTTCAATTGGTGTGTGAATGAGGCACTGGAGGGCCCCCATTGTTGAGTTCGCACATTCTTTTACTTGCCGGTGTAGCGATTTGGGTGATTGCAGCGATTTCATTTGATGCAAGTTATTTAAATCGTGCCATTGGTATGTATTAATCCCTGTAGTATCTAGTTTATTTTTGCAGAATGAATTTAGCTAGTTTTTAATCAATTTCATAAAAAGCTCTGTTATCTTGTTTAATGGTTCAAGCTGCTATTCCATCGTGCTGCATATCACTTGCATTGATTGATAAACTCTGTTCTTTTACTGGTTAAATACTGAAAGCATTGATGGTTCAGACCACGATTTCTGTATACTATATATTGTTGTTTATTCAATGGTGAAGTGGTAAAGGACAATTATAAATTATGAACACTGTCTTGTAAGGGAATTTAATTAATAACTGTTCATTCAGCGCTGGAGTATTAGGCAGAGCCTTGTAGTCTGTATGTTAGGGTTAGAATTGTTGTTTAAATGCTTTTACTATCTCAGTTCTTTCACCAAAAGATTGCTTCCATAAATAGATTGCTGTACTTGAAAAGAAACAAATGAAGTTATCCCTGTAAAAGGATTTTTGTATCTTTAAGTTACAGTATTTTTCATCTGACAGTAGATTCAATTCACAGATAATTAAATTATCCAAACAAGTCTAGCTCTAAGTCCTAAAACTTGGATATGCCTCTAAGCTTACTGACCCGGATTGATATAAATTTAAGGTCTGATTCACATTGGTAGATTTGGGCTTTGATCTACCAATGTGAATCAGACCTTAAATTTATATCAATCCAGGTCAGTAAGCTTAGAGGCATATCCAAGTTTTAGGACTTAGAGCTAGACTTGTTTGGATAATTTAATTATCTGTGAATTGAATCTACTGTCAGATGAAAAATATTGTAACTTAAAGATACAAAAATCCTTTTACAGGGATAACTTCATTTGTTTCTTTTCAAGTATACAGCAATCTATTTATGGAAGCAATCTTTCGGTGAAAGAACTGAGATAGTAAAAGCATTTAAACAACAATTATAACCCTAACATACAGACTACAAGGCTCTGCCTAATACTCCAGCGCTAAATGAACAGTTATTAATTAAATTCCCTTACAAGACAGTGTTCATAATTTATAATTGTCCTTTACCACTTCACCATTGAATAAACAGCAATATATAGTATACAGAAATCGTGGTCTGAACCATCAATGCTTTCAGTATTTAACCAGTAAAAGAACAGATTTTATCAAGCAATGCAAGTGATATGCAACACAATGGAATAGCAGCTTGAACCATTAAACAAGATAACAGAGCTTTTTATGAAATTGATTAAAAACTAGTTGAATTCGTTCTGCAAAAATAAACTAGATACTACAGGGATTAATACATACCAATGGCACGATTTAAATAACTTGCATCAAATGAAATTGCTGCAATCACCCAAATCGCTACACCGGCAAGTAAAAGAATGTGCGAACTCAACAATGGGGGCCCTCCAGTGCCTCATTCACACACCAATTGAAGATTTACAGAACTGAAACTCTAAATGTATTCACCATCAAATTGATTACATAGTAATGAAACCACACAGTTCAGAAACAATATACGTTTCTCCCAAATCATGATAATTCTTCATTGTTTTGTGAAGTGCTTATACAAATTCAAAAGAAAACTGGAAATTCTATAATCTTGCAAACTAATTAATGAACATAGCCATCGAGATCCTCATTCAGAATCGTGAAACTCAACAAAATCAAAACTGCCCCTTCTTTGGTGTTGAGTGGGAGCACAGGTGGTCGCCTTTGACTGGGGTTGACTTGACATTTGTAAAGGCCACATCACCTATCCATTGAATCTTCATCCATCCTTGGACACTGAGGATATTTTCTCTATCTTCCAGTTCCTGCCCAGTTGTCCTGCAAATGCTCAACTTTGGAGATAATACGGGAAGTTAGAACATCCCGTAATCTGAATAAAAATCTTAGTTAAAATGCTTAAAAAGTCTCAAAATTCAATTTATTAGAAAGCAATGACATTATACCTCTTAACCAAGGTTCATGGGTGAATTTTAAAGCTTTTCTAATCAATATGGAGGTTTTATGAAGGGAAATGAAAGATATATAAGTGGCAAAAAGAGGTCAAAACAGTGCCCAACATCTCCCCCAAGTGGAAACTGCTGCATGTCCCCATGCCAAAAATGTTTGACCCTGTTCAAAAACCAAAATTTTGTTGCTGATCATCTTGCTTCTAGTATTCTGTCTGTGATGATACATCTGTTGAAGCCCAAGATGCATAGAGGATCCTCAGTCTCTCATGCTTAGCCTTATAAACCTTCCTTTGCTTATACCATATGTATGCTTGTTTAGAGATGCGTGTCCTCTGAACCTTCAGCTTCATGTTGACTTCTCTTAGCTTCTCATTATTTTGCTCAAGTTCCTCTATTTCAAGTTTCAATCTCTTGATCTCTTTATTGTTTTTGGAAGCCTTCTTTTTCTTCATTTTTATTGGAAGCTGCTCAGAATTGGTACCCATCCCCATTTCTTCATGCTCTTGTACTGAATATTCTTTTTCCTCTTCCATAGCTTGCTGCTCTGAGAAAAGAGAACTTGAAACTTTGGGTAATTCCTGTCCTAACTGCTTTTCTTTTTCCTTCTCTTGCTGGTCTAAGAAGAGGTTGATCCTTTTTGTCTGCTTGATCACCTCATCAGGATCTTGGATATCTTGTCCTTTTTCAGCTACTGGATCTTCTTCTGGACTCTCCAAGTTTTGTATATGTTCCTCATATTCTAATGTTGATTGGCTTTGAGCTTTCTTATACTTTCTTGGCTTTCTATGGTAGGTGGTGAAGATCTGATCTTGTTTTTGATACTTCAATTTCCTTACCTGATTTTGATGTTTTGAATGAGTTAACAAATGTATATGTCAAAATTCCTTTACTGCAGGCTATAAAGGATATTCCAATTTACACTAAAACAGTTAAGGAATTATGTCTTAATAAAAGGAAGAAGGATCCATCAAAAATTCATGTGGTAGGAAATCTAGCAGGACTAATGTCTAACACTGTTTTCATTGAAAAGTATATGGATCCTGGGATTCCAATGGTTACAATTATTATTAATAATTTTTCAATCCCAAAAACATTGATCGATTTGGGTGCTGTCATTAATGTTATGACACTTGAGACAATGGAATACCTTCATTTGATAAATCTCAGACCAACCACAACAGTCTTGGAATTAGCTGATAGGTCTAAAATTATACCTGAAGGGGTCTTAGAAGATATTACTGTTTCTTTAGAATCCTGGGAATATCCTGTTGATTTTATAATGCTTCAGCCAAAATCTAACCTAGGAGGTCACCCTTTGATTCTTGGCAGACCATGGCTGGCAACAGCAGATGCCTTCATAGGATGTAGGTCAGGTAGCATTCTTATTTCACATGGGACAGAAAGAAAACAAATTACACTTTACCCTTCTGCCCAAAGACCTTCTACATTAGATCAGCTGTCATGGATTAATGAGACTAAGGAACAACAAGAAGAAGTAATTCAACCTATCCTGAGTATCAACCAGTTCTTTGACTTTCAGGAAGCAAACAATGAAGATTTATTAGATTATTTTATAGTTGAACCTGATATTTCTGAAGAATTAAGAGACATGCAATATGCTGTAGCAAATCAAGTTTTGGGTTATAATTTTCAAGAAAATTGCACAGTACATTCTCTAGCATTGGCACTTCATGATATTCTCAATGTTCATTCGATCACAGATATTCAAAGTAAGACAATTGAAATCAGTCCAGGCAAAAGTTTGAATATAAGTGCACATCTTACTACATCATAAGAAGAACAATTGATTAATTTATTGAATAAACATTCCCATGCATTTTCTTGGGAGTACACTGATATGCCCGGGATTCATCATGAGACATGCACTCACCACATTTACACAGATGATAAGATCAGGCCTCTTAGACAACCACAACGCAGAATGAACCCTATACTAAAAGAAATAGTCAAGGAAGAGTTGCAAAAATTGTTAAAAGTAGGGTTTATTTACCCCATTTCCGACAGCCAATGGGTTTCCCCCTTGGTTGTTGTCCCTAAAAAGAACGGTAAATGGTGCATATGTGTGGATTACAGTGAATTAAATAAGGCAACATTAAAAGACTACTTTCCATTGCCTTTCATTGATTAGGTGTTGGATACCCTAGCTGGCAAAGAATACTTTTCATTTTTAGATGGTTTTAGCGGGTATAATCAAATTAGTATTGCAACAGAAGATGAGGACAAAACCACCTTTACATGTCCCTGGGGCACCTATGCCTACAAGGTTTTACCTTTTGGCTTATGTAACGCCCCAGCTACCTTTCAGAGGGCAGTCTTGGCCATCTTTTTAGACCTAATTCATGAGTGTGTCGAAATTTACATGGATGATTTTACTGTATATGGAAGTACCTTTGAGGATTCCTTGGCAAACCTGGAGAAAATTTTAAAAGGGTGTGTTGACTCAAATCTTTCCCTCAGTAATGAAAAATGTTTTATGATGATGACTAAAGGGATAGTTTTAGGACATCACATTTTTGCATCTGGTATAAAAGTAGATCCTGATAAAATTCAAATTATTGACAATTTATCTAAACCAACAACTCAAACAGATGTAAGAAGCTTTTTAGGGTATGCAGGCTATTATCGTCGGTTTATTGCAAATTTCAGTAAGATAGCTCTGCCATTGTTCAAATTGCTTTCCAAGGATGTGAATTTTAATTGGGATGATTGTCAATCTGCATTTCAGACCCTTAAGGAGAAGCTCTCAACTGCACCCATTTTAAGAGGACCAAATTGGGCATTACCTTTTCATATTTCTACTGATGCCTCTGCTACTGCAATAGGGGCCTCATTGGGCTAGAAAGAACATACTCTGAATTATGCAATCTATTTTATAAGTAAAAATCTGACACCTGCAGAGTTAAACTATACAATCACTGAAAAGGAAATGTTGGCGGTGGTTCATGCTATAAATAAGTTCTGTCATTACATAAATGGTTATGAAATTTTTGTCCATACAGATCATTCAACCTTACAATATTTAATGAACAAGTCTATCACTAATGGTCGGATTACTAGATGGTTGTTACTAATGCAGGAATTCAACATCACTGTTCTAGATCGACCTGGACGAGAAAATCAAGTAGCAGACTTCCTATCTTGTTTACACAATACTGGTGATATTGTTCCTGTTTCTGATAGTTTTCCTGATGAACACCTGTTTTCAATTTCTATTATCACTCCTTGGTATGCTGACATTGCTAATTACTTATCATCAGGACAATTACCACCATCTATGACATCTAAAGAAAAGAAAAAGATAATTAAACAAAGTGCTAGGCATATATGGGTTAATGGTGACCTCTTTTACACAGGATATGACCTAATTATAAGAAGATGTGTACGACAGGATGAAATTTTAGATATTTTAAAGGCATGTCATGACGAACCGTGTGGTGGTCATTTTGCAGATAAAAGGACAGCATACAAGATACTCAATCTGGGGTATTATTGGCCTACTATTTTCAAAGATGCTAAGAGGTATGTTAGAAGTTGTGATACTTGTCAATGGATGGGATGGCCAGTCCAGTATGATGAAATGCCACTCCATCCCCAAATCCTCATTGAACCATTTGAAAAGTGGGCCCTTGACTTCATTGGTCAAATTAATCCACCATCACAAGGGAATAAGTACATTCTGGTATGTACGGACTATGTTACTAAGTGGGTAGAGGCCAAGCCTTTACCGAGAGTCATGGAGCAAACTGTGGTAAACTTTCTTTTTGAGGAGATCTTTGTCCGGTTTGGGGTACGTAGGGAAATTGTAACTGATCAAGGTGCCAAGTTTACTTCCAAACTAGTGCAGGAGATAGCAGAAAAGTACAAGATCAAGCACAGAAATTCCACCCCTTATCATCCACAAGAAAATGGACAAGTGGAATCTACAAATAAAACCCTAGAAGGCATCATCACCAAAACTATTCAGATGCATAGGAAGGATTGGTCAACAAAGCTTACTGAAGCTTTATGGGCATACCGGATCACTTGGAAGAATAGTACTGGTTTTTCTCCTTACCAGATTGTCTACGGTAAGCAAGTCCTCCTCCCTATAGAGTTTCAAATTCATACTTTCAAGTTAGCAGCAGATTTAGGCATGGATCTTTCTGAGGCTCAGCAAGAAAGAATACTTTAGTTGAATCAGCTAGATGAGATGAGACAGGATGCCATAGAACAAAATATTCTGATACAATAGCAGAGAGCTCAATGGCATGACAAATTTATCAAGAAGAAGCAATTTCACATCGGTGACTGGGCACTATTATTTGACTCAAAGTTTAAATATTTTAAAGCCAAATTCACAACTCACTGGCTTGGCCCATATGAGATTCTTGAAGTCTATGATAATGGTTCAGTCAAACTCCAAACCATAGATGAAGAAGCACGTACATTTGTGGTCAATGTCCACCAGCTCAA
>LPNX011228267.1:278698-347711 GCA_001517045.1 Pseudotsuga menziesii | reverse complement strand
TTACATAGTTTTTGTTTTCCAAATAATGAAGATCTTGTTTGACTTGAGGACAAGTCAAAAGGTAGGCCTGTGAGGGGGATAAGCATTTTCATGCTTCATTATAACCCTCCAAGTCTTTCCATATGCAAAGGATTGTGATTTTTCATATACAGAAGGGACCTGATTTCTAGCAATACAAGTGATTTTTAAATGCAGAGGGACCTGACTTCCAGTAAGACAGAAGACATCAGAAGGACAGAAATGAATCAGAATACAAACTAATTTCATCAAGCAGCACACTCATCATACAGAGACATCCAGCAAAGTCTGTAAGAATTTATAGTTTTTATGTTTTAAAAAGTTTCAGAACTCTTTGTTATTAAGTGATGACATGTTACCAATTATTGTAAAGCTTGACTACCTATTTTTTCCATTATTCTGATAGTCTCTGCCAGTACTATATTTACCTTCTAGTAGTCTCTTCCAGTACTCTATTTACCTTCCAGTAGTCTCTGCGAGTACTCTATTTTTCCATCCTAGGGGTCAAGATGGTTGTCAGGATCAAACACAAGGGAAATTTTAAATGGCCAAAAGACTATACTGCATTCTACAGGATATGTATTGCATTCTATAGGCAGAGTTTTATTCTTGGTTTAAAGACAAATAGGGTCTCATTCTCAGCAATAAGTGAAATATTTAGACATAAAGGAATTCCAAAAAGTTTCTTTTATATATGTATTTAGTGCATCAAGCATTAGATAATATATAAGAAAGAAAAAAAGGTCATATATATCTTTAGTGCATCTTTTAAAAGGAAAAAGGTTTATTTTAAAAGAAAATCCTTCTTATTACAGCCTGTACATTAAAACATTGGGTATACAACAAACTGAAGTGTATATTACAGCTCGTGCAATAAACCTTGGGCATATAAAGGATTATAAATCAAAACCTTACCTTTCATTTTTATGAGTAATTGAATGAAGTGGCACGTTTTTGAAATGATGAAAGGAAAATGTGGAATGATGCCCCACGACAGCATGTAAATAAGCTTGATTCCTGCATTATGTATTGATAAACTTGGAAACCACGACTTGGTTATTCTCCTTGAGGCCGAGTCCAATTGTTGTCTCTGCAAAATCGACTACTGTGTGAAGGTAATTGACAGTGAGAAGGGGTCATGGGTTACAGGAAGTGTAAACACATCATTTGCTAAAGAAATCGCGTAGGAGGAAAGACAGTCAGTGAGAGGGACGCCGTGAATACTCCAATCGCTATGGAAATCATGCAGGAGGAAGTAAAAAAAATTGCATTAGAGAAGAGGTAAAGTTTAAACCCTTTTCTTTGCTGAATACTCTGCTCAAACCAACAGAAATTTCACAATTTCAGAGTATTGTTGTGGAGATAGGAAGACAAAGGAAGAGCTAAAGGTTGAAAGGTTCTTGTTTTCTATTTATTTTCAAAATGTCATCTAGATTGGAACCAACAAAGTTTAATTCCACTGATATTCATGAAACTTGCATGGAGATTTTTGAAAGTAAGCAGTGGGTAAACTTCTTTGAAAAATTTAATGGGCATAATGGGCAAGCTCGTTTAGCTTTTGCTGAAACCTTTGATGGAGAAAGAGTTATAGTGGGGAACTTGCATTTTAGACTGTCAGAAGACATTCTAGCACAAGTTACTGGTCTGCCACAACAAGGAGAAAGGTTTTTCAAGACTAAACAGTTTAAAGAGAAAGCATGGATGCCATTTTTGTGCAGGTCAAGAGCAGGGTCAGTCAATTGGAAGAAAGGGATACCAAGAAGATGGCTGGTTCATCCCTGGGATGAAATTGTTTATATCATTCAAAAATTTATTACTTGTGAAGGCAGGTTCAGCATTGTTTACTTTTATCACATCAAGCTGCTACAGCATTTAAAAGGTGAATGTGATATCAATATGCCCTATTTCTTGCTACAGAGTTTGACTAAGATGGCTAAAGCTGTCCAAAGGTGCCCAAAAGACAAGATGACAAGCCTTTTTCACTGTGGGCTTATTAAAATCATCATCCAACATGAGTTACAAAGGCAAAATTTGACATGGTCAGGATTTCTAGTTCATAATCAGTTTGAAGAGCAGGAAGATTTGATTGAAGAAGGTTCAAAGGAAGATGAATGGTTGATGATAACATACCCTGAGGCAACAAGCTCAAAACCACCAAAGGGGAAGAAGAAAAAGAAAGAAGTGTTGCTGATTACTGATGATGAAGACAACTCTGAGGCAGCAAGTTCAAAACAACCTCAGAGAAGGATACAAACTAGAAGTGTGAAGAGAAAAGAAAAACAGTATAAAAAACAAGATCAGATCTTCACCACCTACCATAGAAAGCCAAGAAAGTATAAGCAAGCTAAAATCCAATCAGCATTAGAAGATGAGGAACATATACAAACCTTGGAGATTCCAGAAGAAGATCCAGCAGCTGAAAAAGGACAAGATATCCAAGATCCTGATGAGGTGATCAAGCAGACAAAAAGGATCAACCTCTTCTTAGACCAGCAAGAGAAGGAAAAAGAAAAACAGTTAGGATAGGAATTACCCAAAGGTTCAAGTTCTCTTTTCTCAGAGCAGCAAGCTATGGAAGAGGAAAAAGAATATTCAGCACAAGAGCATGAAGAAATGGGGATGGGTACCAATTCTGAGCAGCTTCCAATAAAAATGAAGAAAAAGAAGGCTTTCAAAAACAATAAAGAGATCAAGAGATTGAAACTTGAAATAGAGGAACTTGAGAAAAAGAATGAGAAGCTAAGAGAAGTCAACAGGAAGCTGAAGGTTCAGAGGACACGCATCTCTAAACAAGCATACAGATGGTATAAGCAAAGGAAGGTTTATAAGGCTAAGTATGAGAGACTGAGGGTCCTCTATGCATCTCGGGCTTCAACAGATGTATCATCACAGAAAGAAGACTAGAAGCAAGATGATCAGCAACAAAATGTTGGTTTTTGAACAGGGTCAAACATTTTTGGCATGGGGACATGCAACAGTTTCCTCTTGTGGGAGATGTTGGGCACCGTTTTGACCTCTTTTTGCCACTTATATATCTTTCATTTCCCTTCATAAAACCTCCATATTGATTAGAAAAGCTTTAAAGTTCACCCATGAACCTTGGTTAAGAGGTATAATGTCATTACTTTCTAATAAATTGAGTTTTGAGACTTTTTAAGCATTTTAACTAAGATTTTTATTCAGATTATGGGATGTTCTAACTTCCCGTATTATCTCCAAAGTTGAGCATTTGCAGGACAGCTAGGCAGGAACTAGAAGATAGAGAAAATATCATCAGTGTCCAAGGATGGATGAACATTCAACGGATGGGTGATGTGGCCTTTACAGATGTCAAGTCAACCTCAGTCAAAGGCGACCACCTGTGCTCCCACTCAGCACCAAAGAAGGGGCAGTTTTGATTTTGTTGAGTTTCACGATTCTGAATGAGGATCTCGATGGCTATGTTCATTAATTAGTTTGCAAGATTATAGCATTTCCAGTTTTCTTTTGAATTTGTATAAGTACTTCACAAAACAATGAAGAATTATCACGATTTGGGAGAAACGTATATTGTTTCTGAACTGCGTGGTTTCATTACTGTGTAATCAATTTGATGGTGAATACATTTAGAGTTTCAGTTCTGTAAATCTTCAATTGGTGTGTGAATGAGGCACTGGAGGGCCCCCATTGTTGAGTTCACACATTCTTTTACTTGCCGGTGTAGCAATTTGGGTGATTGCAGCGATTTCATTTGATGCAAGTTATTTAAATCGTGCCATTGGTATGTATTAATCCCTGTAGTATCTAGTTTATTTTTGCAGAACGAATTCAGCTAGTTTTTAATCAATTTCATAAAAAGCTCTGTTATCTTGTTTAATGGTTCAAGCTGCTATTCCATCGTGTTGCATATCACTTGCATTGCTTGATAAACTCTGTTCTTTTACTGGTTAAATACTAAAAGCATTGATGGTTCAGACCACGATTTCTGTATACTATATATTGTTGTTTATTCAATGGTGAAGTGGTAAAGGACAATTATAAATTATGAACACTGTCTTGTAAGGGAATTTAATTAATAATTGTTCATTCAGCGCTGGACTATTAGGCAGAGCCTTGTAGTCTATATGTTAGGGTTAGAATTGTTGTTTAAATGCTTTTACTATCTCAATTCTTTCACCAAAAGATTGCTTCCATAAATATATTGTTGTATACTTGAAAAGAAACAAATGAAGTTATCCCTGTAAAAGGATTTTTGTATCTTTAAGTTACAGTATTTTTCATCTCACAGTAGATTCAATTCAAAGATAATTAAATTATCCAAACAAGTCTATCTCTAAGTCCCAAAACTTGGATATGCCTCTAATCTTACTGACCCGCATTGATATAAATTTAAGGTCTGATTCACATTGGTAGATCAGAGCCCAACAGGAGGCATCCTCTATCTCTCTACATCCCATTATATTATATTTTAAGTTGCCTTGGGACTATCCACAAACAATTTTGCGTAGTTATAGGATTTGTGATTAGGATTATACTTGGTTTTTGTTGGGCCAAGAAAAGTGAACAAGGATTAATCCAATGCGCAGGAGCAAGAGGAAAAGTAGGCACGTAGTGGAGAAAGGAAAGTAAAGGAAGAAGCGGAAGCACAGAGCGAGTATTGGTGCGACGAGGAAAAGCACATCCAAAGTCAGTGGAAGAGGCAGGTAGAAGAGTATAGGCTAGATAGGTGAAAATAAAGGAATACTGTAGAAGGATGAACCAGAGGAAGACTAAAGGACAAGTTTTGCAGCTAGTTATAACCAGTACACGTAGACAAAAGGACGTTTCTGCAGCTAGTTACAGCTGTGGTTAATGTAATGCAAGACTTTTGTGGCTAGGTATGGGCTGTCATTAATGTAATAGAAGATATTTTGTATCTATTTAAGTCTATAATAATTGAGTTGTACTTAGTCAACCCTTTGCAGTCTTGTAAATACTATAAATAGGAGGAGGCCTCTCTATATAAGGGTTAGATTCGGTTTGGTTTAGTACTTCAGAGAGTTAGCTAGAGGAAGTAGTTATTTCATTGTTGACTCATAGAGGAGTTTAGGAGTAGAAGGTTGTTGATCAATGGATCTGTAGATGAGTGCATAGACAATAAAGTAGAAGAGTCGATCCAAGTTGCATGCAAATCAGTAGGGGTAGGTAGAAGAATAAACCAGAGAGCATGAGAGAAAGAAGAGATTGAGCTAGATAAACATATCTTAAGAATAGTTTGCAAGTCGTAGACTGCAAGGTGCTATACATAATTTCTCATGCCAGATTAAGATCGCCTTGGTGGTTTTTCCCAGATGGGTTTCCAAGTTACTTCTTGTGTCGAATGGATGAATGAAGTTGAATATTGACGGCTTATGTGAATGTTTGCTTACATTGTATTGTTACAGTTACTGTTGAATGTATGTCACAATATTACCAATTAGTAAATGAATGAATGAATGTTTAAAGAATTGTCTATGTATGATTTCATTATTAAGCTGCTAAGTTATAATATAAGTCACACACTATTCATTATAAGTAAGGAATCAATTGTGCCACACAGTTGCGCTAGTTGTTAAGTGGTTAAATGACAAGGTTGCGTCATGTGTCGGTTATGGCACACATTTGCACCTCTGTCTCATAGTAAAATACTCCATCTCTCTGTCTCTGTTGAGCACCTTGAACGCGCACCAAGGGACTATAATCCCTCGTCAACTACAAAAACATGGTTCTGGCAGTTACACATTAAGATATCTTAGGTGAGACTGCACCTGCCTCGCGGGTGTTGCCAACTGAGCTTGCTTTGTCAGGTCAATGTCTTTGGTGTCTTGTTGGTATTGTGTTGTTGTTGAACCTCAGGTTGAGAAAGAAGGGAATATTAGGCCAACAATTGGTTATGTTTTCGGGACCCGTAATCATTTAAGTAGAGGGAAATGTTATGGCATCCAACAAAGAAGGAAATAGAGGATTGGATGGAGTCTAATATGCTAGCATTTGCACAAGAGAAGAGAGAAAGATCGTGGTTGAGCGCAGAAAACTAGTTAGATCGGTACATATACACTGATATTCACAAGATATTCTTTGCAGAATTTCCCATTGTGCTTCATGACTGGTTGTCAATATTGGCGACCAAGCAGACAAATTTACAAAGAAGAGAAGCGGTCAAGTTGGGTGATTAGTTGGTTTGTGAGGTAACCAGTGTAAGTAACACTATCTCTAAAGTTGTTGATTTTTGGGTCGACAGTATTTTGAAAGGGTATATTATTGAGTTTGTAGTAAAGACTATAACATCATATAGTGAGGCTGAAAGAAACGTTTTCCAAGGACCATGAAGAATGTATTTGTTATCTATCATCATATGGATAAAGATTCTAGTTTATGAGAAGGGCATCTTGTAGTTGAGTAGTTGAGCCACATATCCAAAGAGAGGGTATATGCCATGGATAACCTGTAGAGAAAATGGGAAAAGGTGAGCTGAGATGTTCCCAGGAAGTACAGAGCCTGAACTAGAAGCCGGAGTCTTAAGGAGTGGAAGGAGATTTAGATCAGGGAAAAGAAGAAAGATAGAGGAAGGTTAACGAACTCCTACTATATTTGAAAAAAGTAAGCACAAAATTCAGTCGCAGCTAGATGAAGGTATTGCGATGAAGATGAGGACTATAGCCTGATTTTAGAAAGAGTAGAAGAATCCAAAGAGTCTAAGGAGACACCAAGATCAGGACGCGACTACATCACACCAGGAGTATTTCCAGAGATAAGGTCTAGAGTATCATAGTTTGAAAGAGTTGTTAATATTGATAGTTCTATTACTGCGACTAGCATGCAGGAGGGTACACTTCCACTAAATTATTCATTAGATAACCATGATCCCAACTCAATGGCCGGGAATGATATTCGGTTACCCACATTCAATGGGAATGGAATAGAGGATCCATAGTAGCATTGGTTCCTCAGTGAATTTGTTTTGATGGTTCTCCTAGTTCATAACATGGACCTAAAGAAGGCACAGATGATCACGACTCTTAGGGGTCATGCATTGGACTATTTTATGAAGTTCTGTGTAGTACCTCCAGGAACACCACAGAAGATCCTTGAAGAAATACAACTCGCAATGATCTGTGAGTTTAGAAAACCTAAATCTGAGTCGCAATGCATCACCGATATAAAGGAGATAAAACAATCATTGGAAAATTATGTGTGGGACTTTGACCAATGGTTTAAAAATTTGATGGCCAAAGTAAGTTTCCAAATGTCGGATGTACAACATAAAGAGTGGTTTATTGCTGTGCTATTACCACACATCTGAGGCCCATTAATGCAACAAAATATTGAATCGTAGATAGAAGTGCTAGAATTGTCAATGAAGCTGGAAGCCTCACCAATCGACGATGGTGCAACAGGAATGGTGCAGTTTCAGCTGCAGCTGGATAATCTGATGATACAGCTTCAGGATATCAAGAAGGGAAAGGAATCCCAAGAAGACTTATGGTGTACGAAATGAAGAATGATGGACACACCAAGGATAATTGTATGACCTACATAAACTATATCTCATCAGGTGTGCCAAACCCATTGAGTGCCCATGGGCTACCCTGGTGTTGCATATGCCATAATAAAGGGCATCATGATGAGGAGTGTCTATACTTGCAAAATATTGTAAGTACCCCAACAAGCCTTTTTTTGTAAATTTTGTAAGTCGGTAGGGCATAAAGAGAAGGATTGTAGAGCATACCAAATCTTGATGAAAAAGATGGTATACACCTACTTGACGAAGAATTATGGGAAGGCTTAGGATGAATCGGCACAAGCATCCTATCATCCTACGCATTTACCAGCCAATCAATATCAAAACCAGTATCAGCATCAATATGCACCATATAATCAATATCAGCCACAATACCAGCAGAATCAGTACCCCCCACAACAACCACACCCTCAAGGAAGGAGTGGTGGAAACTTTAGACACAGAGGAGGAGTATTTGGCAAAGGAGGAGGCCAGGTTACGTGCTATAACTATGGACAATTGGGTCACTATGCCAGATATTGCCAAGATCCTGCAAAGACATGTTCATACTATAAAGTGTAGGACCCCAATGTGGAGAAATGTCCTCCGTTGATTGGAAAGTGGCAAGCTCAGACCATCGCAAGTCCTAACCCTGCATAGAATCTAAACCCAAATCCGAATCCTAACTTGAATATTCAAATGATTGTTGATGAACCAAGAGAGCCAAGCATTGTTTTCATAACACGAGGAGGTGTTGCGACTGGAGCTTATGAGGATATACCACAGGAACAACTACAACCACAGGCGCAAACCATGGTGTAGAAAAAAGTCCCATTCAATGTCCAAAAGCAGAAGCAAGTATTCTTGGACATGCGACTAGAGTTTGTGGACCCAAAATAACCATCTTCCTCAACTGAAGTAAGGTAGATTCCTGATCGATTTCAGCAGATATTCCAGAAGAAGGTCCCACATAAATTTAGTAGGCTCAAGTCATTTTTGTCAAGTTTCTTAGCATTAATACATGATAAAGATGCCATTGCAGAACTACAAGCCTTGATAGAAGAAACCCTAGAAGAGTTTCTACCAGATGTTATAGACATTTACCACCATACACACTCTTTTGGTCAAATTGGCCTAGTTAAACCACTATCCTAAGTATTATTAACATTAATTGACATCAGTGGAGCATTAAATGTCATCATCCAGTCTCACCCACACCTACCTTCAGTCAAGGAGGCTAACTTAGCCTTCTCCTACATTCAGGGAGGCTAACTGGAGCACTCTGGGGGTGATCTGAGTGATGTTAATGCACCTAATTGCTAACTGGTGGTTACATTCAGTTAAAGAAGTCAGTTAAGGTGCCTCCTCCATTAAATATATTATTTAATGATTATTTAATGAACTGGATTCAACGGGGGCGCCTCCACCAACTTCTAATGATCATTTCAGCTTGAGTTAACCTCATCGGGGTTGATTAAAGCACTAGCACTTGATGGTTGGCTTGCTATGACATGTGTTTGATCTCTTTCAGTTGAGACTTAGTCATTTATTGCACTCTGAATTCAGTTAGGGTTTGGTGAGTCAATTAGGGTTTTGTTCAGTGGTTAACTGAGTGTGAACCATGGCTTACAGTTAGTTAATCTAGACTCACTCATTCAATGTGAACAAACAAGTACTGCAAGTGTCCTACAAAACAGCTGCTGGGGATTTGATTTAATTTCATAGTTTTGGATCTGTTGTGAACTTATTTATATCTTATTTACATTCTGATATGATATTATTTTGTTTTTATTTTAAAATCCAAGAGCTTTTAGCCTTTCTTGTAGATGCTCTCACCAATTCCAGTGTGAAAAATCAAGTACTGCACTTTCTCTTCAAAACCGATGATGGGGATTTGGTGTTAGTTTCCTCATATGAGGTTGCTGATATTTTATTATGTGATTCATTAGCTATATTAGAATATATATCAGATTATGGAGCTCAAGCATTTGCTCTCCACAGTCCCAGGGCTTCTCTACCTTTGGTCACATGCTCATCTCCTCACAGAACTAGTAAAGAGGAAGACATTCTACATCCGCTTGGACACTTGATCCTAAGATTTGGGGCTGATTTTACCACTCATGGTTTGATGTTCAAGGCTGCAACATATCAGTTTCTTGAGTGTTCCACACATGATTCAAATCCTCAATAACCTTTGCTCTCTCTTCAGATGATTTCAGCTACTCTACATGGGTCCAGTTTTCACCGTGCAACTGTTTATATTTTTGATTCAGTTGAGTGCATTGTTATTCTTCCAAAGTGGAATATTCCTTCAGACATATTCATTTAGTTTGGATTCATAGGTTCACATGCACAGTCTCAGGATACTGCTGCATAGAAGAACCAATTCTTGATTTACTGCTTAGTTTGAGGGGGGGTATTTTTCCCATGAGGTTTTCCCTGTTTCCTTGGTTATATTAAGAAGTTACTTTATTGTACAGGGTGACCAATGGCCTTTGTTGCTGGGGCCCTAGCATTTTTATGCATTTTTGTTTTCTAAATCCTCCTGAGTATAGCTTAAGGGGGGGTGTTAGAGACATTTACCACCATACACACTCTTTTGGTCAAATTGTCCTAGTTAAACCACTATCCTAAGTATTATTGACATTAATTGACATAAGTGGAGCATTAAATGTCATCATCCAGTCTCACCCACACCTACCTTCAATCAAGGAGGCTAACTTAGCCTTCTCCTACATTCAGGGAGGCTAACTAGAGCACTCCAGGGGTGATCTGAGTGATATTAATGCACCTAATTGCTAACTGGTGGTTACAATCAGTTAAACAAGTCAGTTAAGGAACCTCCTCTCATTAAATATATTATTTAATGATTATTTAATGAACTAGAGTCAACAGGGGCACCTCCACCAACTTTTGATGATCAATTCAACTTCAGTTAACCTCAGCGGGGTTCATTGAAGCACTAGCACTTGATGGTTGGCTTGCTATGACATGTGTTTGATCTCTTTCAGTTGAGACTTAGTCATTTATTGCACTCTGAATTCAGCTAGGGTTTGGTGAGTTAATTAGGGTTTTGGTCAGTGGTTAACTAAGTGTGAACCATGGATTATAGTCAATTAAGCTAGACTCACTCATTCAATTTGAATGACCTCCTTAGGTATTCGAATTGCTCACTCATTCAAGCTGTAGCTTGACATTGTAATTGTAACTATTCATTGTTTATTGACTATACAAAGAGGAAACCATTCTAGTTCCGATTAACACCATTTCTAAGTTATTTGTTGATTATTTCTTGATGAGATTGATTATTTGTTCCTAGATCAATGTGCAAGAATAATACCAGAAAGGAGAGTTAACCAAGTCAGAAAGAAATTCAAAACTGGCATGATTTAAGAATGAATGCACAAATAGGAAACTACGACATGGATTACATTATTTTAGATCTGGGCTTGGACATCAATATTTTGATGTGACAAACTTGGTAAAGCATGGGAAATCCATGCTTGGACTCATCTCCTATCTAGTTGCAACTTGCAAATCAGGTGAAGGTCCTACCAATTGGTAGGTTGATTCAAGTCCCTGTCGACATTGAGGGATTGTGCACATTTGCAGACTTCGAATTAATTAACATCATCGATGACACAAACCTATATCCAACACTAATGGGGATATATTGGGCCATAGATAATAAGACCATTATAAATTTCAAGAAAAGGATACTCTCATTCGAGGATAATGAGATGAGGTTAGTGTCGCCCATTGATCTAATGGAGGGACAAATATACACCGAGCCTATCTACAACGAGGGACAGGGTGATTATCTTTACCAAATATACAATGTCACTACCCTACAAGACTATTATATCAACCCGATAGAGGATGGAAACCTGAGCTGGAGGAGTGCCACTTCACGCACATCCGACTCAGGATAGGCCTTAGAGAATTGGAAAAACTGGTTGCATGAAGTTTCTATGAGGAGGTGCGCCATAATTACAAGGTCTGTGTGACATGTGGAGAATGAATTACGAGAGCTGCCCACCTATGAGGGTTTACCTAACCTTGTGACCTTCCTAAATGAGTTTCAAGGACTTGTAATAGAGTCGTAGTGCTTGTATGCGTTAGACCATGTACTAAAGGTTACGCTCGCTAGATGGCGGGGTACACACAAGTAGTCCATATCAGAATGGGCATAGTGCAGAAGGTTGCTGGAAGTTGGATTCGGTGAAGAAGTCACCACCATGAGTCACAAGTACACAGTATTTTTGAACCCTGTCGAACACATAAATCAGTGTCACACTACATTTGCGTAATACCCACGTCAGAATGGGTCCATCATTTCATTCACACATTGGAAATGACACCTAGAATTTGGTATACATCTATGGAATTGTGACAAGGAACTCAAAATTGGGAAGAAGAACCTAAATAGTTCATGCACACATTTGAATTTGTTTATGAGAAACCTACAGTTTATGCTGCACTTCAAACAATAAAGGAAAATATATTTTTTGAAATCCCTGTCGAAGAGGAAAACTCCCGCCAGTGCAACGTGACCATCCAGCAATGGATGTCCTATTACAATATAACTAGAGACCAAAATGATGACCTGACTAACATAAACATACCAGAATCAAAGGGTACATGCATAGTCGAAGGAAGTGGTATTTCTAGCGACAAGTTCCTCAAGCCGTTGAAAATCAAGAAAGTAAACATTGTGTCGCCAGAGAACCCAAAGTTCGCCAATATAGGATATTATTGGGATGAAGAGACAGTCGCAAAGTTCATAGACTTGATACATGAATTTCAACTCTATTCCCTACCAACTTTTCATAGATGAAGGGGATAGTAGGAGATATGGGGGAGATGAAAATACCCCTGGGACTAGATGCTAAACCCATTAAACAACGACCTTATAGGTTGAATCCAAGATATAAAGAAAAGGTAAAAGTGAAATTGGAGCGCATGTTCGACACAGGAATCATTGAACATGTTGAGGAATTAGAGTGGATCAACCTTATAGTGATCCAGGATAAGAAAACTAGAGGTGAAGTCAGGATCTGTGTTGATCTAAGGAAACTGAACGATGCATGCCTGCATGATCCATTCCCAACACCGTTTACAGATGAAGTACTTGAAAGAGTTAGAGGGCAAGAGATGTATTCATTCACCAATGGCTTCTCTGGCTATAATCAATTCAGAATCATGAAGGAGGATCTCCACAAAAAGACCTTCGTCACATAATGGGGATGCTACCATTATACGGTAATTCCCTTTGGACTAAAAAATGCACCTGCTATTTTTTCTAAAATATTAGTTTCCGCTTTTAAATATTTCAAACACAAATTTCGTCAGGTCTACTTTAATGATTGGACTGTGTTTGGTCTAGTAAGAGACCATATTGAGAGTCTACACATGATCCTGGGCCACTGTCACCGGTATCAGATCGTGCTTAATTCAAAGAAATGTATTTTTTGTGCACCATTCGGTGTGTTGTTGGGTCATGTTGTATGTCACGATGGAATTTTGGTTGACCCATAAAAAATTGCAATTATCCTTGACTTACCACCAACCACATTAGTCACACAACTCAGCTCAATATTAGGACACATGGGCTATTACAGAAATTTCATCAAAGGATATGTAGAGATAACTGCACCTATGGAAAAACTGTTGAAGAAAGATGCAAAGTTTTAGTGGACAGCAGCTTTCCAGGAAAGCTTATACAAATTGAAAAACAAGATGGCCACTGTGCCAATACTGGTATTTCTAGATTGGAAGAAGTAGTTCCATTTTCATGTTGATGTGTCCTCTGTTGCACTCAGACTAGTCTTGTCACAACCAGGAGAGGGTGCACTTGACCACCCTATTTCTTTTGCTAACAGGAAACTGTCAATGACAGAAAATAATTGCATGACGAAGGAAAGAGAAGGAATCGCCATGGTATATGCACTATAGAATTTTTGACACTATTTGTTGGGTGGAAATTTTCAAATGTACACTGATCATTCGGCATTAAAATACCTAGTCAACAAGCCAGTGTTGGGGGCGAGATATGTTGATCCCTCCTCCTGTTTCAAGAATTTGAATTTGAGGTCATAGTTAAACTGGGCCAACTAAATGTCGATCCAGATCACCTATCACGGATAGAAAGTGGTGAAGAACCAACCAGGATAGAGGATATCTTGCCCGAAGCACAACTGTTTGCAGTCATCATGATGAATGATCATAACAATGAATTTAACAATGTCATCCACTTCCTAGGCACAGGCTATGCACCTGAAGGATTCTGCACTAACTAGAAGAAACATTTGGTTTTCAAAGTTCATCATTATACATTGATCATTGGACACTTATAAAATATGGGCGCGGATGAAATATTATGACAATGTGATTTTTACTATGAGCGCCAATGGGTAATGAGTGAAGCACATGCTAGTGTTGTGGGAGGACACTATGCTGGAAAGGAAACTGTGTGCAATATACTACAAGCAGGACTATGGTGGCAAACCATACATATGGATGCTAAGAGATTCTGTTGATGCTGTGATAACTTCCAGAGAACCGAAAAACCGTCACGTCGCGACAAGATGCCACTTGCGCTACAGATAACACTACAAGAATTCGACAAGTGGGTTGTTTATTTTGTTAGATTGATCATTCCACCAGGGAAGAGGACCGGTGTGCATTACATTATCATTGTGAAATACTACTTAACCAGATGGGATGAAGCCCTACTTATTAAATATTTCACTATGGTGAAGTTTTTATTTGAAAATGTGGTGACCATATTTGGCTGTCTGAAAATCGTACTCCCCGATTAAGATACGAATTTTGTTGAAAAAATGATTGTTGATCTTACTGCAGAGTTCTAGATCCAGCATAAAAATACTACACCCTATCATCCTCAGATGAATGGAACGGTTGAATCCTTCAACAAGATTCTAGAGAACACATTAACCAAAGTATGCAATGTACATCGAGATAAATGGGATCAGAAAGTTTCAGCTATGTTATGGGCGTATCGTACAACTTGCAAGTGACTAATAGGGCACACCCCATTCAAAATGGTGTATGGATAGGAAGTTGTTGTGCCAGCGGAGTACATTATGTCAAGCATACGGATTGTTGTGTTAACGGAAATGATCGATGGAGATGTTTTTGACCAAAGGTTGTTGCAACTTGTTCAGATGGAAGAGGAACACTTCATCACAGGATTCCACCAAAACATAGAGAAGCAAAGGAAGAAATCATGGAAAGATCACCATATCCAGATTAATCCATTCAAAGTCATAGGACTTGTGTTGATGTATGACAACAAATTTTTCAAACATCTAGGGAAATTAAAAACAGACTGGCTATGGCCATATTTGATCATGCATGTCATTGACGTGAGCACAGTAAATTTGCAGAAACTAGATGGAACATATTTCACCAAAATGGTAAATGGAAGTTGCCTGAAACCTTACTATGATGGTCGTTGTTATACACCAGAATGGCACCTCTCCGTCCGAGTGTCGACTTTCCTTATGTTGGCGCGCAAAAGGACACTTATGGATTGAGGTTTGCCTAGAATACTATAGCTTGTATTTTATGGAATACATTTCTTCCTTCGTCTCTGCCTGTGACCACTTTTCCATGATTTCGTCGCATGTCGGCACTTCATGAAAGTCACTGAAAAAACACCTATCTTGGAGGACCCATATCTTGAGTTCTGTAACTCCGTTTGACCTCATTTCTGCACCGTTGGAAAGGTATTTCAGTTAGCTAAAACTTTCCAGAAGACACCAAAGTCTGAAAATGCCCAGAAATACCTTAAAAATGCATTTTTTTGTGTATGCGCGACTCTCTTTATGTGCAACCCGCGCATCATGCGCGACTCTTGTGTTTTGCAAGTCGCGCATGCATATATTCGCGGGTTGCTCTTGTGTAAACCTGCGTATCATGCGCGGGTTTCCCTCCTGTAGACCCGCGCATCTGTTTCTTAACATTAAAACATAAAAACTCACCTTTTGAGTTAGTTTGGGTAGTTATACAACTGACTCCTTCAGTTGTAACCACTTTGGCTTCGCCCCTAACTCTTCTTTAGCATATAAATAGAGGTAGGGAGGTTCAGAAAAGGGACTTGGATTTTATGCATTGTTATGCTGGAGGAATCGGGACTCTCTTTGCCTACATCTTTGCCCTGGAGGTCTTCCCCTTGTGTTGCAGAGCTTGGAGGCTGAGTTCTTTGGAGAAGAGAAACAGCAGAACCAGATCAAGGTTTCGTGAGGTGCCAAGTTGAAGAGAAGGTATATTTGTACTTGTTTTCAAGATTAATAAAGATGTGATGTCCTTCTTCTTCCCAAATCATTGTTCAATGTGTGATTGAATTTTTGTTTATGATCATGTGATGATGTTATTCAGATCATTTGTTTATGTTTATTTGATTATCATTTTCTTATATGTGGTCATAATGGTTTGAGGAAGGTATAACTTGTTTTGCAGGTCTCTTGGAGCGAGAGGAGCAAGAAGAGGATTGAAGAGAAAGCTTGGACCAGCCTTCAGTTATCCAGGAGTGGACCTTTCTCATCTCTGAAACTTGCTGTTATATACTTGCTGAACATTGTGCATCTCTCTTTCAACCCCAGTACGTTGATGGCCTCTTAAACCCTATCCATAGGACACTTTCCTTTACAACAGTCGTGGAATGCCTTGCTAATATCATGTCGAAAAAAAACACATGTGATGATAGAAGCATGCCAATTACTTCAAAAATGGGAATGACAGGATGGATGACATTAAAATGTGAATATCCAACAAAGATTGAGGCGGTTATGACAACAAGACGTCATTAATTCGACAAAGTATGAGGAGAATGGAGGCAGTTTTTATGGTCCTCCCATCATTCACCATTTCCATAACTACCATAACTTCTCGGGAAAGTATAGATCAACACTCAAGTAGATGCGTTAATGATAGAATGATTCAAATGGAAATCCCACATGATTGAAAATACCTCGACCTCCCATAGAATGATGAATGTAGGATGGGCTGGTGCCCATAAATATGAGCTTCGTCATCAAATTTCATTTTACTTGCACCCAATGTAGAAGAGAGAACCAGAGCTCATAGTTAACAGATATGAATCCTGTAGCAGAGCGAGACAAAACCCATGGTCATAGATTTTTCCAGTGCTAATGAGATATCAGATGTAACCGTTGAATCATTGTGCTCGATTGTAGAGGATATTGACTCACCCGACTCACAGTAGCAAGAAGAAGAATCTAAAACCATGGTGAGACCCAATCCCCAGATAGTTCCCGTAGCCGGTTCAGGCCCTGCACCACCCTCTGATTCAGCCCCAGTAGTGGACCCAGTCCATAATCTACCAAGTGTTTCCCCAGTTGTTGGACCAGCACCTTTCATGTCAGAAAGAGACATCCCAGGAACTTTCGCACCACCCGGTAGGGTGTCGAATCCTTCAAAAGAACAAGCAGAAGGTTACTGAAGAAATACCTATTGAGGAAGAACTAGAGTCACCACCGTGCAGGGATTCGCATGCCACCATTGAGGAACAGAACCTGGTGCCACCGTATATTCGGACAAGGAGAGCCGAGGCATGTGAGGTGAATCTTCCGATGAGAGCACGCTCCTCCTTGGTCTCACTGCAAATCCCTGAGGCAGTACCACTTCTAATGAACATAATCTCTACGTTGATCAAGCTTCAATTTGAGGATTATGATACCCGCAAGCAGGAAAGCTTGGAAAGGAAGAATTACATGGTTACGACACCTATTGTGCCACCTAACCCAGTACTGGTTGTTCCAATGCAATGAAGTCGAGGTGTCGATGACTTGGGTCTACTCAACCTGCTACTTATGTCGCACTTTGGTCATAACACGTAGGTAAGTATCTATGTGCGACAACTTTTGGTGTATTTTCATGGCGGATACTGTTATACCAAAATCATGTCACCATCATGTGATAAGACCTTTGACATACCTACTTTCCCTGAATCCCAGCTTCTGGAGTGAAAACTAAATGGTTTTTTATCAGTCTGTCATACAAATTCCCAGCACCGCGCATGCCCCTTTATCCAGGAACGGTACCCCTGCTCGTACCACCTTTCATTGGTTGTCCACAAGTGGTGCCACCACCCATTGCCCTTTTTCCAGAGGCGGTTATTACTAGAACCATTCTATCATAGAAGGAGAAGCGCGATACCCTGGGTAAAAAGGGAAAAAAAGAAGCTCCTCAAGGCTTCTAGATGATAAGCCTCGAGATATCCCTTATCCCTACTATTGTGGGTTGGCTGAGCTTGAGATCCCTCATCCTAGGATATTAGAGGCCACCTCACCCACTAATTTCTCAACCATCTCCATCCATTAAATCCCTATAAATATGACCGCATAGCCATGGTTGAGGGGAGAACATTGAAGGTATTGTTATGCTGTTGTATTGATTCTTGGCCCAAGATCATTTGGAGAGAGCATATAGAGCTAGAGTCGAAGATTTTGGGGATGAAGAGCTGGTTTCATGGAGATGCATGTCAACACTAAGGCTTGGTTGTAAACTTATTCATATTTCTAATGCAAGTTGATTTTCTGTCCCATATATATTGTTGATGTTTGATTTCAGATATATATTGCTAGATTCCTTAGTCACTAGCATAGATTAGTAGATCATATTCTGGTTTCCTTGATTTGTTTCATGTTGAGCTTGATTACAAGTACACAGGTGGACTATCAAAGCCTTGTATTCCAGATATCTACAACATCTAGGGAGAGTTATCAGCCTCTGTGATCTATTTGCGGATCTAAACCATTCAGACCAGTGGAACACCTTACTGTTTGCAGGAGGTGAAATATTCCAGCTAACAAATCTGGCGACTCTACTGGGGAAAAGTTGTATTCAGTTGTTTTGATCTTCCTCAGTCTGCAACTCTTATCCGAATCCAAGCTCCATTTTCTTCAACTCTTTTTAGTCAGATCTACTTTCTGATTTGTATTATTTGGGTTTGAAATTTCCAGATCTATTTAGATCTAAGTCATTTCGATTTTTTATGCTTTGTTACCACTTTCAATTCAACAGTATTTTCCTTGATCTAGTGTTTTTTGATATGATCCATCGTTCTCTTTTTTGTTTTGGCCATCTACAGGGAATCACGTCCATGCTTTGTGTTAAGTCATGAACTTTTTTTCTTCAATTTTATATTTTCGCTTGTGATTTTTGTTTTAATTTTGCTCATTAACTTACTTTCATGAAATTTTGATTTAAAGTGAAGTTTTGATTTTTGCCTTTAGCTTTTTATTATTTTTTGTTTCCTTAGGTTCTGAAGGGTTCTATAGGATTTATATTGATTAAAGATTTCACAAATACACTCTAAGAGCAAGGTTTACCATATAAACCTTCTTTAAAATGGAATTAATGACTAAAAAAGTGCCAAATTTGATTTTAAAACATTCTTGTAGCGCAACGGCTAAATTTTTACACTGCGACGCTACAAGAATATCGCGGGCACTAATTTTGTCAGTTTTTCAGCCAAATTTTCTCATGATTACTCTCCTGGACGACTAATCGCATGTGCAAACAGTTTTTGATACGTGTTTCCTTAGAAATAATCATGTAAACAGGTGTGGTCTCTGACATGAAAGAGATCGTGGCGATCAACAGTTAAAGTTGGGCAAATGATGACAGATCGAGGAACGAGCTGAGATTGATGGGATAGAATTTCTCCACATATGCATTACGAAGCTGGAGGCAAAGTGGAACGAATACAACTGCTAAAAATCCGGAATTTGCAGTTACAGAGGGAATTTAGGGTTTTCTCAGCACGCCAGTTGGAAGCAAACTGAAGACTTGAAGACATCTGGACAGTTAAATTCGACAGTCAAATAGTGTAAGGATTGATTTTAAACATCTGCAGCATGCCAGGAGTGAGGTATTCCGCGTAAACTTAGTCGTGGCTACTAAATTGGGGGTTTTTCCATTAAGGCTTGTTATGTTAAAATTGATTAAGGAAAACTTTAATTCATGTTGTTAACAAGCTCTAAATGATCATATATCAGTCTAAAAGGTTTTAGATGTTTTGGCAAGTGATAAGTTGAAAAACAACAGTTACATTGAACAATTTCCCTGTCAAGACCAGCAAATATGGTAGGGTGAAGGTCTGTACTGTTTGTGGTGACCAGGGTTTCACGGATATACTTGTTACCTGTAATCAATGCAATGAGTTAGCTAAGCATGTCAATTGCATGCATACCTTGTCTAAGTATGTGTTAGAGGCTGATTGGTTTTCTGCTAAATGCAAGTTGAAGTAGAAAGTTAGCACACATAGGATTGCTCTCATATCATCTCATCCTCTAGTTAAACAATCACAATCTGAGTCTAAGAAGTGAGCAGTTGAGAGTGCTAATGCAAAATCCTTATTGCAAGGAGATAACTCATTGGTGGCATTAGAAGGAGCCAAGGCTGCTACTTGTGCAGAATCACAACACATAGATGTCTCTGTGTATTCCAGAGGTGGTCTGGCATTTAGATGAGTATATTGGATGTTAGTTGAGTCCAGAAGTAGCTTTATTAAATATTTTTGGCCCTCTGTTGACCTAAATTATCCTAGCCTGGTGCAAAACATTTCCTGCATTAACAATAGAAACAAACTATTAAAAATTAAAAGAAAACAACCAAGGAGAATCAAAGAAGGCTGACTGTCAAAAATATAGAAACTTGAGGGAAAAAGGGACCGTGAGGTCATTAATAGGGCCTTAAAATTACACAAAATTTATCCATTGAAAAACAAATGAATAAAAGTGGCAAGACCAACAGGGTTGATCCCACTAAGCTGAATTGGATTGACAAGTTTCTAGGTTGTGCAGAGCTTTTTGAGAATGTTGGATGGTTAGATTTCTTTAAGAAGATTGATGGCTATAACACTAAGGTATCTCATAAATTTTCCCAATGTTATAACCAAGACATGGTATCATTTGATACTCTGAAATTTAAGTTGACTGTGGAGTTGGTGGCCGAAGCAATAGGAGTCAGAAATGAAGGAGAGTTGTGGTTCAAAAAGGTGCCTTTTACCTTCAATGCCTAAAGGTATCTTTTTTTACCTGGCATTATTCCAGACTGGAGCAAAGGAGTGCTTATTCAAAATTTCAGAGCTTAATGGGTGGAGCCCATCAAATTCCTACAAAGTTACATTACCTGTGAGGGGAGGTATGCTTTTGTATTCAAGTACCATTTCAGGTTCTTACAGCACCTATTTGGTGAATCAAGGATGAGTCTCCCCTTTTTCTTATTGAAGAGTCTGCAGAAAATGTCAAGTAGGGTTAAAGAGCATCATGACCACACTGCACAATCCATTTTCCACTCATGGATTGATCAAGCTTATTATCAGCACTGTTCTGCAAAGAGAAGGGAAGACATGGGACTACTTCCTCTTTTGGTCTGGGTTCCAGATTAAGCAAGAAGAGTAGCCTACCAAAAAACATGTGGACAAAGGACAAACCCTAATTAGAAAATTAGGGCAAAATGTCAAGTCTGAAGATAAAAAAGATGTCAAAATTGAGGAAGTGACAGAAACGTCAAAGAGAGATATTGAATCTCAGCAGCCTTCAATTGACAGTAAGGGAAAAGGTTTGCTGATTATTGAAAAGGAAACTCAGCCTGTGCAGATTAAAGCACCAGCAAAGGCACTTATAGATGAGAAAATTGTTGTCACAGAGAAGGTTGTAGTGGAGGAAGAGGATGCCAAGGTCCAACAAATAATCCCAATTACTATTTTATCGTAAGATGAAGGATATTTTCTAGAAGAAGATGAGTTGACAGTCAATGTTGAGTCTAGGGTTAGTACACACAGGGAATTATCCAGTCAAGAAGACAAGACAGTCATGCCAAAGGAAAAGAAGATCAAAGTTAAAGCTATGGAGTTTGCCATAGTTAAACATGAAGGAAATTTTTTAAAGAAGATGGGAGATCTTGCCTTGGGATGGAGACCCAAAACAAGACCCAAAAACAAATTGAGGCTGAACATGAAAAAACTGCTAAACCCTAAGCTAAACATAAAAGAAGTAACTATGCTTGATACTTCTTCTTCTTCAGATGAAAATCTGGAATCTAGCAAATGTAAAAATAAAGGAAAGAAACCATTGAAAACAGTAGAAGAGTCCAGTCTCACCGAGACTAAACTACCGGCTGTGTTTTTTGAATTAAGAGGTGAAATGTTGAAGAAAAAATAGAAAGAAGAAATGGAAGCTTCTTATTCAGAAAATAAATTGTTAATGAATGAAAATGCACCTGATGAAACAGACAATCAAGAAAATCCAAGTGTTCATGGTGTCTCTACAGAGTTGCTACATGAGGATGAGGACATTTTTAGAAAGCTAAACATCCCATGGTTGCCTAGTGAGCTACAGGATACCACAACAGGGAAGGATTTTGACTTAGAAAAGGAGAATTTGCAAAAAACCATCAAACAGTATAAGCATAAAATGGAGTACATGCAAGAAACCAATGATGGTTTGATCCTAGCTAATAGAAGACTCAGGGAGGATTTACAAGAAGTAAATGATCATTACCAAGAGCTTACTGCAGTCTCTAAAGAGGCCCTGAAAAGGAAAAGAAGCACAGATTTACAATGTGCAGAATTGAAGCAGACTGTCAGAGGATTACAGCAGCAGAATTAAGAACTTACAAGAAGGTTAACAGATATGGAAGCTGAGCAGCAAAGAGCTAGGAAGAAGGCCCAAGCCTTGGATGGAATAGCCTTATTGGCAGAAGCTGCTAAAGACCTTTGAGTATTGTTAGTCAGGCAGTTACTTGTTATGTTTTTTGAGAAATATTTTATTTTGTAAATTATAATTTTAACATTATCCCATCGATGAGTAGACTAAAAACAGTTAGGGTTTAGACCCTAACTGAATTTTTGAAAAACAGTATTTAGGCAGATTAGAAAGAGAACAAGGGGTTCAATTTTTGGCTGGCTTAAGGAGGTCTTTGACTTGTTTATGAGCTAAGTACTTAAACTCTCATGTGTATTTGATGAATAGAATTATGAAATATATGATCCATATTACCCTTCAGTCTATATTTTGGCTTCAATTTTAGCTTGTTTAGCTACATGATTGATAAATTCATTGCTGGTTTAGTCTTTATGCTTGTAATGCTTGTCAGTTGTGAATGAAATTCAAGATTATATTCTGTTGGTACATGGTTATTATATTATGCATCTCTGTTCTTATTTATTTATGATTTAGTTCCTGCTTGGCTTATGAATGTATTCCCTTCAGTCACCAAAATTTACAACCAGGAAAACCTTTCAAAAAAACCTAAACCCTAGTTTTGTTTGATTGCATTTTTGAGATTGTGTTGGCTTGTTTCTTTGTGGCCTGGAAACAATTTCTGGCACAAACACTTTATATGAGGAGCGGTGCCACTGCCTAAACATAGTTAGCAGTGAGCGGTGGCACCGCCTGTATTTGGTTTGCAAGGAGTGGTGGTGCTTTGGAAATACTCTTACAACAGCTACGAAGCGTGGTACCAGGTAGGCATTAGTCCAAAACTCTTTTTCCTCATTTTTCTTTGTAAAAATTTGGAATTTTGATTGCTTTTAGTTCTATTATCAGGCCTGTGTTATTGAATCTGATGTGTGTGGCTTGCTGCTTTAATGGTTTAAGATTGATTTGAGTGGAATTTCAAAAATTTGTTTAGTCTTTTTTATTGTTCATCCGCTTCTTGCTTGTTGGTTGTGCTTAAAGAAGGATTTCTTGTTTTCTGAAAGTTAGGGTGCTCATTGAACTCTCTTTTCGTTACATTTACTGAAAGAAGAACGCTAGATTAACTTCTAGATTTAATTTCTTGCTTGCATAGTAAACTTCCTTTTCTTTCCTTCAAAAAAGAAAAGTTTTGCTTGAGATTAGGACATCATATTTTACCGTTGGATTCGGGTTTTCTGATTGGCTTTACAAGCTTTCAGAACCTTCACGATCTTTCTTCTCTCATGCATATAGGACTATCTTGATCAAAATATAAAAAAAAATGGTATTTTTAAGTTAGATTTGCTTATGTTTTTAAGAAATTTGAAAAGTTAGAGTGCATTGGCATATAGGTGTGCTTGGTGTTGTTATTTTAGGAAAAGAGATTCTCACCCTTCTCATTTGCTTTCAAAAAGAAGAATTTGGTTTGTAAAAGTATTTACTTGTCTTTGATTTGATGTTCATGACTGTTGATTGGAATGATTTTTGGTTTTGAAACAAAAAGAAAAGCACTCTCTTCCCTCCCGTAAGTAGGCATATTGAACGGTAAAGTGAACATTTGCACAAGCATATTGCATGGTTTTACTTTTTTGTCAAAACATCATGCATTCACTTAACTGTACAAGTTAAAATTAATGGTAGTTGTAGGTTAAAATTTATGTAGTAACTTGAGTGATAGGTTAGAGACGTGTTTGGGCGTCATAAAACGTAGGAGCTATCGTTATTTGTCAGCATTACATTTCAGGACTCGCGCGGTTCTTCCACGTACCATCGGTATATCGAATGGCCTTTCATGTATCCTTGAGGTATATAGAAAGGTACTTCACATACTCGATTGTATATCGGAAGGCCCCTTGTGTACAGTTATGCATTAGATAGCACTACTACCGATTCGAGCTCCCACATACCTTGAGTATATCGAGAGACCCCACTAGGCTACCTTATCTATCTAAGAAAATCTCTTTGGCCGTCTTATTTGGAGCCATACACCGAAAAAAAACATTTGGGGAGATTACAACACACATACCCTCGAGGTATATCATGAGTGGAGCCTTCTTGACAATCCTAGTGAGAGACCTGACTTTTGAGCTCCTCCTATCATTTTAAGTCTACTTGTTTTTGACCTATAGTTTGAGTAGGGAAGTCTTTTGGTGTGTTTTTTCTATATTTTCAGAACCTAGGCTAGATAGGAACTGTACACATTGGTTGAGTTAACACAGTCCAGTAGAGTATGGGGCTTGCCACCTGATTTTACTCCTATTTTAGGAGAAAATCCAATGGAAGCTATCAACCAAGGAGCTGCTACCACCTCCCAAGTGGGAGATAATGTGGTGGTGGAAAGTGGAGTACCATATTCTTCAAACTCACCTCCCTTGGTCCAATAGCCTTCCCGGGAAGATTCATCATTCCATCCTCCCTTGGAAGGTCATGTTGATGATACCTGTCCGGACTTTGGTCCTAATGCTCCTTTTTGGGAGACACCTACGGACAGGCCATTGCCTCATTTGGCACCTATGTAAGTTCTCCTAAAAGTGAAGAAGAATGCAGGAAATACCATGCTGCTATCATCCGTGCATAGGAGGTAGAAAAGCAGATTGATCACCTATTAGGCTCTTAACCAGGTTGTTCCACATTCCTTTCTCTGGGACATTGCTCACTAGACAATTCTATGAGACCCATTGAACCGATTATAGATCATCCATTAACAACCCACAACCTAGGTCAAATTTCCACCCCTATCACCTCTTATATTATGTCTGTTCCAAATCCTCCCAGGTCTTTTGCATCTGGGGCCCAACCTTCAATTCCTATTTCGTCAGTACCTTTGAATGCTGGGGGGAAACCACTAGCACGACCTATGTTATCTGATACCAGATTTGTACCTAGTCAAGAGAAGACCTCTAACATAGAAACATCTACAGTTTTTGTCCCTCCCAGCCACATTAATGTGGTAAATCCCCCATCTAGTTTAGGTCATCCCTGGGGGGCACAACTTGTTCCCATTCAGTCTTCTAGTGGTTATGGTTATAAAACACCTATAGGTAGTCATCCATCTACTCCTACTGGAATTCCATACCCTAGCAACACTTTTACACCATGGGGGCAACCCAACTAGTCTTACATCCCAGCCATGGGAGGGATACCTATACATACTGCGAGAGGTGCGGGAGGACCACCTTATGGAGGTCCTCCCGCTAGGGGAGCTAATGGTATCGGAGGATCTAAAGGTCCTCCTCATGGTCCTGGTGGTCCTAGTGGTCCTGGGGGACTTGGTGGATTTCCTCCTTATGGCTATGGAGGATTTGGTGGCCCTCCACCTAGTGGTTCCGGTGGCTCTGGAGGTTTTCCACCTCCTGGAGGCTCCGGAGGGTCTGGTGGTTCGCCTCCTGGTGGTCTTGGTGGTCCTGGTGGTCTCGGTGGTCCTGGCGGTCCCGATGGCTCTAGCGGTCCTCCTCCTGGAGGCCCTGGTGGTCCTAGCGGTCCTAATTCCAGAAATCAACCCCCCATGGGTGGATTTTTTGGTATTTCTTTCTCACAACAACCTATTTATTAGTATACCTATGGCCATACTGGTAATTATATGCCATATCAATATTACCAGTATGTGCATCCCAATAGACAATTACCTTTCCTAGAAACTTTGGAATTGCTTGATTTGTCCAAGTTGATTAATGATCCCATTAAACACAATCCCTCGTGGCCTCCCATTTTGGTAAAGTTACCATCGGGTATTCCAAAATTCGATGAGAAGTAGGGTGAAGATCTGCGGAACCATGTTATGACTTTTCATTAGTGGTGTTCCTCGAACTCCCTCATGGATGATTCCGTTTGGTTACAACTCTTTCAGCGAACTTTGACCGGTACGGCCACAAAGTGGTATATTGAACTCCCACAACATTCATTTGTGGATTTTGGCTCGTTGGAAACCGTATTTATTATGCACTTTCAACTCCCTATTCGTTATGAAACAGGCACTGATATTTTAACTTCTCTGAGGCAGAACACCTCCACCCACATTTCTAATCATATTCATGAGTGGAGAAGGTGGAGAAGGCTTATTAGGGCCCCTATTTCGGATCAGTTGTTAGCTGATTAGTTCACTAAGTCCTTGTTTCCTCCTATTTCCCAAGATGTGTCCATGGGCGGTGCCGTTATCGAAGAGAAGGATATTAGTCGGGCTCAGTACCTAGACTTGGTTTATTCCTAGTCTGGGACTCTTTATGACCTGATTCCTCAAACTCCTCGCCCCAACACTAACCCTGCCAAGACACGAACAAAAGTACTTGTTGATGGGATTGTTGGTTCAACCCAGTCCCCATCTGTAGCGACACCTACCAAGCAAACCCAAACTGCTACTCCTTCAACTCCCAAGGTTTCTGCCGAGGTCAATTCTATTCAAAGTACTCAAACCTTGGGTAATAAAAAGAAAGGTAAAAATCGAAATAAAAATCCTGGAAACCAACAGGAGACCCCACGATAAACTAATAATGACAACGATAAAGGGAAAAGGAAGGCTAAATATCCTTGTCTGTTGTGTGGTGGTGACCACTTTTCAAAGGAGTGTCCCTGTTGGGACAAAATCTCCCAGTTTCTGAAGTCTAATCTTGCACCTACAGTACTTATGGATCCCTTTCCCTCTCAACAACAACTGGTAGACCACATGTCTAACTAGGGTAACTCTAGTTCATCGGTGGAAATTCGTATGATGTCCTCAGATACCATCGATCTACAAACTCAAAGCCAGAATTATGATAAACCTACAAATCAGAAAGAAGATCAATCTTCTTCAGGGAAAGCTCCCTCTACTAGTTCTCTAGAATCCTCATCTACTGTTCCCTTGTCTATCGAGAAACCTACTCTCGACATGATTTTGCGCCCACCAAAGAGTACTCTTCAGAAGGTTGTCTTTAATCCCAATGCTCGAGATGCTCAATTCTATAATGTGGTTGAAGATCTCGCTTAGGTACCTTGTGCAATGTCTACCCTAGACGTACTCCAAAGTTGCCCTACACAGAGAAAGAACTTGTTGACTGCATTAGGAGCTGTGAACCCAGATAACACTAACTTGATTCACTTCAATGTTAAGAACTATAAACCTAGATTACCACATAAACTTGCTTTTCAAATCATTACAAAAGTAGTGGGAAAGAAATTCTTTCGAACGGTACTAGATGAAGGAGCTTCGACCTCGGTGTTATCTCTGACTTGTTGGAAAGCTCTTGGCTCTCCAGAGCTTGTTACATCACCTACGACCCTTAAAGCCTTTGATGGATAGGGTTTCCAACCCCATGGCCTCATATCAGCCCTCATGGTCGAGCTGGGGGGAAAAATCGTTTCCATCCAAGTAGAAGTGGTAGATGCCCCTTTGGATTATAACCTCCTTTTAGGAAGGAATTGGTTCTATGTCATGAATGTTGTTGCTTCAACAAAATTTCGAACGGTCCAATTCCCGCATCTTGGGAAAATTATTACCATTGACCAACTTGATTTTTGTACACCAGATGTTACTACCTCCACAACTAATAACATCCCCATGTTAGGTTAGTCCCCTCCTCCTTACCAGTCGATTAGGGTATGTATGCTAAAGGATTCATCCCTTATGGGGATTTTCCCCTCTACTCCTCCTAGCACGGATACCGCGACAATACATATGATTTCCTCATTTGATATTGAGCCCCAGGGCAAAAATGTTGTTGAGTCCACCTCGTTGAGCCCAAACGAAGCTATGTATGACACCATTCAAACTTGTTTCGATGCTCACACTGATGAAATTCATTTAGTGGCCTCAGATCCTTACCATTTACCATACTAGTTAGAACCTTCTCTTCTGATTATAGACTATCTCTCTGAGACTTTTCCTTCTGACGAGTCCATTATAGAGATCATGAATATGGATGAGCCCATTTGGGAGGATCACCATCATAGATCCATGTTCCTCCCCAATACCAGTTCGGGCAGCCATGATTTTGCATCCTTGTTTCCTACTGATATTGTCAACGTTCCGCAAAGTCCTATATTGTTGCAAGACATAGATTCTAAAGGAAACCTTTGCAACATTACTCAGACAAACCCAATTGACATATCATCCAAGCCTGATGTTATTGAGCACATTCATGTTGGGCAGAACTGCTCCACAGATGGATGAAGCATATAAGGCACTTTTTAAGGAATTCCGTGATATTTTTTACTAGTCCTATGAAGAGATGTCCGTGATTGACCCTTCCATTGTGGTCCACGAGATTAAAACTTATCCCACGGCTAAACCTGTCAGGAAGAAACTTAGGCAAGTACATCCTAGGAAGGTCGTAGCTATTAAAGGTGAGATTGAGAAACTTCTAAAAGCTGGTTTTATTTACCCTGTACCTTTGACGGAATGGGTATCAAACATTGTCCCTGTCAATAAAAAGTAGGGTACCATTAGATTTTGCATCGACTTTAGGGATTTAAATAAACCTTGTCCCAAGGAAAACTTTCCTACCCTGCATATCGATTAGATTATCAACAAATGTGATGGAAGTGTCATCTTTTCATTCATGGATGGCTTCTCTAGCTATAATCAAATTGAGATATTGTCCTTCTATCAGCATAAGATGGCATTCATTTTCCCATGGGGAACCTTTGCGTATAAGAAGTTACCTTTCGGCTTGAAAAATGATGGAGCCATGTTCCAGCGTGCGATGTCCTATGCGTTTCATGACATTAAACATATTGTTGAACCATACCTTAATGACCTCCCTGCTCATTCACTTAGACGGGAGGACCGTCCTGGTCATCTTAGAGACATATTCCTGAGATGCTGTCATTATAATATATGGCTCAATCTACATAAATGTGATTTTTTTGTTGAGACGGGACGTCTGCCTAGCTTTGTGGTATCTAAAGATGGCATCCAGATCGATCCTTTGAATATTGACGCTATCATTAATCTACCAGCCCCAGCCAATATCCTTGAACTCCAAAGTTTGCAGGGGAAGGAAAAATTTCTCTGTCATTTCATGTGCAATTTCGCTAAGAAAACAAATGGTTATATGCGTCTCCTCAAGAAGAACACTCCATTCTTCTGGGATGACCAAGCCCAACGCGCCTTTGATAATCTCAAGCACGCTTTGACTCATTCACCTATGATACACCCCCTAGATTATTCAAAGGATTTTCTCTTGTATATTTCTACCTCCGCTACTACCATCACCATGGTTTTAGTGCAGGCCAATCTCCATGGTCAGGAGCATGTGATTTATTACGCCAGTAAGAATCTTATTGATTCGGAAACCCGTTATTCACATGTGGAGAAGCTAGCTTTGGCCACGGTCATTGTTGTGCAAAACGTTTGTCACTACATTCTACTTCGCACTACCATCGCATTAGCAGACTAGAACTTGATGTAGTACATTCTGACTTGTTAGGTACTCGGGGGAAAGTACTCCTATTGGATCGTCATCCTTCAGGAGTTCGATCTCGATTTTTCCAAGGCTAGATCAAAGAAATTCTTGGTTTCTGCCGAGCCTATATGTGACCTTCCCTATGCTACAATGGAATCTGAGCCCAGCGATTCATTTACATATGAAATCCTATTCCTAATTAGCACTACTGATCCTTGGTATGGAGATTTGTTGATTTATCTCCAGACCCAACATTTTCATCCACATCTATCCCGCGATGATCATCGCCACATCCGTCACCGTGTGAATTACTATCTTATCTTAAATGATACCTTGTATCAACATGGGATCGATTCCATTCTCCAGTGATGCCTCACTCATGAGGAGGCTAAACACATGCTAAATGATTGCCACTCTAAAGCATGAATGGGCAATATGCCAATCTAGGATGTAATTAGCCAATGAATCAGCAACTACATTATGTTCCCTAGGGATAATCCTATATGTAATGGTTCCAAAATATATTTCTAACAAATGTACCCTCCGAAAGAGGTGGAGGAGCACCAGGTTCCTAATGGTGTAGACATGGTTTAAATGACAAACCACGAGCTGAGAGTCCATCAACACTACTAGATCATGGACATCCTGGGAGGCAATTTCAGTTAGAAGACCGATGACTGCTTCATACTTGGCAATGTTATTAGTAGCATGACCTAAACAAACCACTCCTAAACTAACCAAATCTTCATTTGGGGAATAGAGAACCCAAGCAGCTGAGGCTAGATTCAAGGAGTGGCGGTAAGCACCATCAGCGAAGTTATAGAAAGCCATCTGCATGACCAAAACATGGTATAAATAGATGTGGACACTAAAACTCAAAACCATCTTGAAAATACTGAAAGCACACTGAAAGTCAATCAATATACATATATACAAGATACCATCAAATAAAACCTAGGCATAGTACCTTTTCAAGTACAACCCATTGCGAGGTTTCCCCAAAGGGATTCCATCATAATCAACTAACTCATAGGCTCCTTTCTCTAACACGTTGGAAATAATGAAAGGTCCATACCACATGGACTCGAACTTACCCTTCCCTAGCTTGTCATATCTCTGGTCATAAGTCAAAACTAGGTCACCCTCGTTGAAAAAACGAGGCTGGATGGATTTATTGTACTACACCTTAACGCATTTATTATGTGCCTCACTAGCCAAGGAAACATCTCTACAAGTCTCATCAAGGTTGTTTAAGTACAAAAATCTCCAAGTTCAAATGATGGAGGAATTGAGTGCCAAGTTAGGTTTTCGCCATTAAAACTCTATGCCGTATTATCTGCAAGATAATGGTCAGGTAGAGGCCATTAACAAGGTTTTGAAAACTATGCTTCATCAAATGGTTGGAGATCATAAATCCAATTGGCATCTCGTTCTTTTTTCCGCTCTTTGGGCTTATCAGACTTCCATGAAAACAGCTACTGGTTTCATGCCATTCCAGCTTGTCTATGGACTTGAAGTTGTCTTATCGATCCAATGTCAGATTCCATCTTTACAACTTGCCGTTGAACTTCTCCCAGACACTTCCATAGAGGAAGTGAGATTTTTGTACTTAAATAACCTTGATGAGACTCATAGAGATGCTACCTTGGCTAATGAGGCACATAAGAAATGCATCAAGGCGTAGTACGATAAATCTATCCAGCCTCATGTTTTCAATGAGGGTGACCTAGTTTTGACTTATGACCAGAGATATAAAAAGCTAGGGAAGGGTAAGTTCGAGTCCATGTGGTATGGACCTTTCATTATTTCCAAGGTGTTAGAGAAAGGAGCCTATGAGTTAGTTGATTAGGATGGAATCCCTTTGGGGAAACCTCACAATGGGTTGTACCTGAAAAGGTACTATGCTTAGGTTTTCTTGGATGGTGTCTTCTATATATGTATATTGATTGAATTTCAGTGGTCTTTCAGTATTTTCAAGATGGTTTTGAGTTTTAGTGTCCGCATCTGTTTATACCATGTTTTGTTCATGCAGATGGCTTTCTACGGCTTCGTTGATGGTGCTTTCCACCACACCTTGAATCTAGCCTCAGCTGCTTGGGTTCTCTATTCCCCAACTGAAGATTTGGTTAGTTCAGGAGTGGTTTGTTTAGGTCCCACTACTAATAACATCGCCGAGTATGAAGCAGTCATCGGTCTTCTAACTGAAGTTGCCTCCTAGGATTTCCGTGATCTAGTAGTGTTGATGGACTCTCAGCTCGTGGTTTGTCATTTAAACCATGTCTGTGACCATTAGGAACCTGGTGCTCCTCCGCCTCTTCCGGAGGGTACGTTTGTTAGAAAGATCTTTTGGAACCATTACGTATAGGCATATCCCTAGGGAACATAATGTAGTTGCTGATTCATTGGTTAATTACATCCTAGATTGGCATATTTCCCATTCATGATGTTAAATCAAGCATGGTACATTGTAAATAAATATTTAAAGACACATAGAACTCATAGAAAATGCATTTACCCATTTGAAACGTATAAAAACCATGTAAAAGTCTGTATATATATATGAAATTTTTTTACAAAAATAGGTCCTGAGACCTCATGTAAAGCACGTAAGCTTCCAGGAAAAATCATCATACAAAAATCCTGAAGCTATCAGCTTTCAGTATACATATCTCATCCACTAATGGTGTTCATGAAAGCACATCACTGCTCGAGCCACCCTGCATAGTATCCTACTGAATCGGCCTGGTACTCGCACCATAGATCTCTGATATCTAGTCGGGAGGTCATCTATGTCAGCATCTGGGATGTCCAGAGTCAACCTCTCTAGGTTCTCCTCTAACTCCTCAGTGATATCATCACCCTGTGGCACGAAGCGAGCTCCGGCTCGCCTATCTAATGGAGATGCTCCTCTAGGCCTCGCTGCTCCAACATCTGCATGAAGACAAATAGGTCTCATCAGTTATCATAAAAAATATAAAACATAAAAAACATAAAAAAAACATTTTCCATTATTAGGGTTTCTTGCTTCTTACCAATGTCACCCCACTGCCCTTCAGGTGGGAGTGGTAGGTCAGAATCACCTGTAAAATCTGTGCTTGCATAGGCATAGTCCTCGACCATGAGCATCTGATCCCACATCCATATGAAGAACATATCACCAAACTTCACTCTGCCCCTACCCGCTCCTATGTGAGCCATGACCTGGACCCACCTCAGCATACGGGGGTCCCGTGCTCTCAGAGTCCAGAAAGTCACCTGGGGTCTCATCTGGGGGACCCACTCAAAAAATAAGCAAGCTAAGATGGAACCAAATCCGAACTGCTTCAACTCTCCCTGCTGACATTTAGTCAAATGATCCTTGAAGATTGGAAGCAATGCTTCCACCCAGTTGAACACTATAGGTGCCATAGCCTCTAAGGCATACAACATATCTGCATTGAAAGCCTGATGTACACCCTGGATCCCTAACACCCTCTACATGGTGAATAGAACAATCCCTAGAGCCCTGCTTGTCATTGCCCTGATGGGGATTTTCTTCCCTGATGTGCTTGTACCTGGTACACAATGTCGATCTATGAGCTCTCTGGTGGTAACGTATCCGCCATGGGAACCTGTCAGTGAGATGGGGGCACCCCGTCTCGATAGGCCAGTTAGGAAGTAGATATCCTCTACCTCCACTGTAAGTATATGTGACCCCACCTCGAAATACTGTTGTTCTGGATTCCACATTCTCGGTATGTGTTCTGGTAGTCTCTCGTGGGACACCATGCTTGGTGTCTGGAAGAAATTTAAGATCCCAAAGTTCCATAGTGTGGTGATACAAACCAGATTCCTTTCACCAGCAACATCCTCGCCATCATGTGTTCTTTCCTTCCATATCACCATATTTTGGAAGCCTAGACCTGCCAAAAACAACAATGGTATGCATTAATATCATCCTTGAGTCATTGCAAATCAAAAGAATGAGTGAATTATGCACATATCATTTGTTTAACTTCTCCATGGCTGACACTTCCTATGCCCCGTTGGAGACAAGCAGTGGCACCGCCTGTCCACCATATTTTTGGCATGGTTCTTGGGTGGTGTCGCCTATCCCGCAAGGGGTAGCCGCGGTGCTGGAAAATTGGATTTTAGGGCTTGTTAAATAGGCCTAAAACCCAAGTAAATCCCAAAATAGAAGCTATGAAATGAAATATAAGGGTCTTAGCTATTACCTGCAACTGATGAGACTGAAAACAGACGGTGGGAACTCCTGGTATCAGCTGTGGAAGATCTGGCTAGAAAATGCTCCAAGTGCTCTCTGCTGGAGGTAAATAGTGAAATGTTTGATTTTTTTACTATTTACTTGCCTTATATAGACATTTTTGGGTCTAAATTACTATAGTTTTGATATTACATCATGTTTTGGTCAAAATCTATTTGCCATAATCCCTTAATGTTGATTTCGGATGCATTTAACACTTGTTTGTGAGTCGTCTGCAGGTTGACTTTAGTTTGTTTATGTATTTTTCATACTTTCACAAAATGGAAAAGGTTGTTGAGATTTTATTATGATACTTTGTCACGCTCGTTAAAATATATTATCAAAGTTCCAAGTCTAGTTCAAGTTTCTTTCCAGGCTCGTCAAATACAACATTGTGTAAAGAAGCATCATGGAGTCTTCTTTTCACATCTTTTTGCAGACTCCTTAAACATGAAAAGATAGTCGAGTCCATTTCTGAATATTTCTAGGATCGTACAAAGTGACATTGTGTAAATAAACCTCATGGAGTTCTCTCTAAACCCTTTTTAGGCTCCCTAAATACGAAAAGATTGTCGAGCGATCTTGTCTTCTTCATGCTCGTTAAAGTATTTGAAGAGTCGTCCGTCCAATGATAGGTTATCCCTTTCTTGGTTTGGATAAGACTATTTACAAGAACAAAACGCTCTAGCCAATCATGACTGGAAGAGTTCTTTAAGGTATGATTTTATACTTTTTTGGGCCTTGGAGACTAAAACATACGAAAAACGACCCCCATGGAGTTTTTATTCCGTATTCGTTCAGACTCTCTAAACATGAATGATACAGAGTTTTCTTCCAGTGGAATCGTTAAATTAAACATTGAGAGACCCATTTTGGGAATGAACCCCTCCTCTGTCAAGTTCATAAAACATATGAGACTGGACTTGTCTTCTAACAAGCTATATCAAGTGTTTGTTACCCTCTTTGAACTCATAAAACTGAAAAGAGGAACTCATCGATCATGATGGGGAAAATAAGAAGGGAATCATTTTGCAAATAATGGCAGTTGTTTGTTGTTACCTTTGAACATGGAACTTGTCTTCACAATCATGTCAGTTAATTGGGTATTCAGTTGATCTCCGTGATGATCCAATTTCATGAGTCATGCCAATCCTTTGAGTCTTTCAAAAGAATGCATTGTCCACTGTCGCATTGTGTATCTGTCCTGTCTAGTCATGCTGCCAAGTCATTTTGTCGTGCCACCCGATGTTTAAAGGGGATCTAAAGAATTTTTACCTCTGCAGTCTACTCAGACTTTATGTCAGTATCTTTGAGTCAGTCATATGGTTACTACATTCACATCATTCCAGAACTATGTTTCAAGTTTCGTGTCATCGATGTGGGACTCATCATGGCCCTCCTTCGATGAGACTATTCCCGTTGACATCAACTCATCATCTGGGAAATAGTCTTAGAAACAATATTTAGTACCTTGAGATCTGTATGCCTTAATGATAGATTCTCTCGCTCTTGACATAGGTTCACATCATTGATCTTTGATCGATATAATCGACTGGGTGTTCAACATCAGGACATCTATTCGCACTCAGTAGATTGTACTAGGGTACCTTGGGAATCATTGACATTAATGGTGATCTCCCTCGCACTTGTTAACGGTTCAAATCATTGGCCGGTAATCAAGTGGTTTATACCATGTTCGAGTTCAGATCATTGTAATCACATGGATAGAATCGTACTTTGTGGAAGACGAGACGAAGACCCTGGGCATTTGTTTAAAAGCGCTCATTGCTTTTTCCTCAGGTTGCGATGGAGTTTTGTATATCTAGCATGGATCCACATTTGTATGGTTGTGGCTATGCTCAAATTTGTGTCTGTATGACATAGATCTACTTTGTATGTCTGGTAGCTATGTCCAAGTTTGAGTCCTCTATCACATGGATCTATGTTGTATTCTAGTATCCATGCTTGTTTATTCCACTCATGGATCTGCCTTGTATTGGTTTGTAGCTATGAGTTTGGTTACTTACGTCTATGAGTCAACATACTGATGTACTACAGATGCCTACTTGACTGTATACTCTGATCGAGCCAACATTTTCATCTCCTGGCGACGACTTGTTCTCAAAGCTCTCGTTTATCTTATCACTCTAAGGCTCATGCTTTGGGGGGCATCCTGTTATACCAAAATCCTATCACCATCATGTGATAATACCTTTGACATACCTACTTGCCTTGAATCCCAGCTTCTGGAGTGAGAAATAAATGGTTTTTTATTAGTCTATTGTACAAATTCCCAGCACCATGCATGCCCCTTTATCCAGGAGCGGTACCCCTGCTCCCACCTCCTTTCATCGGTTGTCCACAAGTGGTGCCACCGCCCATTTCCCTTGGTCCATAGGAGGTTATTACCGAAACCTCTCTATCATAGAAGGAGAAGCGCGGTACCCTAGGTAAAAAGGGAAAAAAAGAATCTTCTCGAGGCTTCTAGATGATAAACCTCGAGATATCCCTTATTCCTACTGTTGTGGGTTGGTTGAGCTCAAGATCCCTCATCCTAGGATCTTAGAGGCCACCTCACCCACTAATTTCTCAACCATCTCTATCCATTAAAGCCCTATAAATACGAGCTCATAGCCATGGTTGAGGGGAGAACATTGAAGGTATTGTTATGTTGTTGGATTGATTCCTGGCCCAAGATCATTTGGAGAGAGCATAGAGAGCTAGAGTCGGAGCTTTTGGGGATGAAATGCTGGTTTCATGGAGATGCATGTCAACACTAAGGCTTGGTTGTAAAATTCTTCATATTTATAATGCAAGTTGATTTTCTGTCCCATATATATTGTTGATGTCTGATTTTAGATATATGTTGCTAGATTCCTTAGTCACTAGCATAGATTAGTAAATCATATTCTGGTTACTTTTATTCGTTTCGTGTTGAGATTGATTGTAGGTACACAGGTGGAATATCAAAGCCTTGTATTCCAGATATCTACAAAATCTAGGGAGAGTTATTAGCCTCTGTGATCTATTTGTTTTGGATCTGAACCATTCAGACCAGTGGAACACCTTGTTGTCTGCAGGAGGTGAAATATTCCAGCTAACAGATATTTGTGGCTTGACCACCCATATGCTATGGATTTCAACCTGATTTCATTGACCACAGGTATTCCGTACTAAAGAGACAACCTTGCACCATATCTACAGCCGAGCAGAGACACCACCAAGATGATGTAGAAGTATGAATTACAGTGTGTAGGTAGGGGATTTCTCATTAACTCCATCAATTATAACATAGTGCGTTTCACCAAAAATATTTTATCTTGCAAGCTATTACACAAGATGCGGGCTACAGAGTGTACCGTCGAGAATATTCAACTTGCAGAGCAATGCGCCGCGGGAGTAAAGTTCAATTGGTCACAAGTTGTGTTGAATGAATTGATACATGATGCGGAGCAAGCGTAGGTGGATGGTAAGTCTAAATTCCACTACTCCTAGATGCTCATCATGATCTCTTTCATTGTATGGTCAAACCAACCAGATTACCAGGTGTAGGATATCCCGGTGCTTTTCTTGGGTGTAAAGTACCAGAATCTCTAGGAGAACAAGAAGGATGCGATCCAGCAACAGGACAACAATATTGATTTCTTTCTGCATGGAAAGGTGTTGCGTGATGTAATAATGCAACAACACAAAATAAGGGCAGCAATAGTGCAAAGGTATGTCACATTCATAAATTTGTAGGCCGGTGTCCATAACATTATTCTAGAGCCGAAGGAGCAACCGACCAAGTAGGCACACCCAACGGGTTTTATGATCAAGAATGTGGATGTGGACACAATTATATAGTGATGGCCAACAGAATGGTGTGGCCCAATTGAAGAGAAAATTGACCAAGAAGAATACCCACCAACTAACTAAGGTGGAAACTCCGACGTAGGCGCTGATGGGGGAAATGGCCAAGATAATGGCCAAGGAAATTATGGAGGCGATGATCATAGTGATCAGTGATAGGAGGGGGAAGGATAATATGATGATGGTAGTGATAGCAGCTCCAATCGAGGCAATGGTGAAGAAACACCCACTAATGAGGATATCTAGAACCTCTAGCAATAATAGCAACAATGGCGCAAGCCACCACGCAAGAAATGGAAAGCTGACAAAACATCCAATACTATCAGCTTGGATAAATAATGCATAGGCCTACTTCCATATGTTGTCATGAAAGTATCCAAGAGCATCCTAGAGGGTCTTACTGCAAAGTAGATGCAAGTGGACGGTCAACTCACTGAGCACCTCAATAAGCTCACAGAAGCCATTAATGAAGTAAAAACCAATGTCGAGGCTGAGACGTATGGCGTGGAACCTATAGACACTTTAGTCATGCCAATGCTGTTGCCACCCCTCAAAATGGAATTTCCAGTGCAAGCACTACAACCTATAACTAAAGAGTATGACGTTTTTCTCAAGGCAATGGGAATGCTAATGCTTGATTTTTCAAAGCTACCATTGGTTGACGTATACTCCATTCAATATGCTACTACCACTTAAATTTGTATCATAGAAAATATGGTGGTGTATCAAGTAGCCAAGAAGACAAGGAAGGAAAAGGATTGCAAGGTCCTTCTTAGAGAGAAGGACCAGGATATTGAGGCACATGAATAGAGCTGGCTTACGCTAGCAGAAGCCATCAGTAGTGCCATCGTAGAGTTCCCACCAGAAGAAGGCCAAGAAGATGAAGATTCAGCTGCCAAGGTTGACTGGATGTTGCAAATAGTGGTGGAACTCGGGAAATAGGTCAAGGAGGTGGAGGTGCAATAGATAAAAAGCACACCTCCTGAGGTGCTTTAAGAATACAGGAATATAGCATCTAAGGATGCCGAAAGGATAAGGCAAGGAGAAACAATCTACAGTGAGGCAGTTGAATTCATTTCCATGATGTGGGAAGCTCTTTTGGAAGATGAGACCATGGAAAATATCAAGCAATATGCATGGAAATATTATCTAAAAATCACCGCGGTGAAGGAAGACATGAAAAAACTGCCAATCAAAGAAAGGATTGTGTTATAGAGAAAACTTCCTATGGCTTGGGATGTACCACAATAGACAGAGTAACCGCAGAAATCAATCCCTTCCCAATATGAAAGAGAAATAAGAAATCTAACACTAAAGGATCTCAAAACATACCTTATTTCGGCTGGTTGATGCAGATCCCCATTGAGGTTTTCCAATCCCTCTTGTGTTAACAATTTTCTCTCTCAACAACAACAAACAAGACAAACATGCTATATAATGGTGTTAGACCTACTCTAGCATATATAATCAATAATGTGTAAACAATTCAAATCATCCATGGATTCAATATTCATTTAAATGCACATCATTGGACAGGAAAAGATATTTCTATTAATATAAATAAGAGATTACATGAATGAAAACCTCTGTTGGCATGTCTGCGAACCAGAGAAGCTAAGTCCTCCACTTGGGCCTCCACCACCTCAATCCTCCATCTCTCGATAGCAAGCTCATAAGCAAAGGAAATCTTGGGAAGAACAACAACTGCTCCAAGGGACAAAGGGATGCAAACTCAAGTATAAGCAAGCTACGGCAACAATGGACTATAGTTTTCTTGATCTTCAATTTCTCTCTCCCTTCAATGTATCCAAAGGGTTCCTTGTATAGTGCTTCAATGGGGTAATGGAAGGTCAAATCTGAGTGATCTCGAGGCATATGGAAGGCCAAGAGACAAATAACTTAGATCCACACCAAGGAAAACTCCAAAAATATTTGTCCTTTTGCACACATCCCGATGTACACGGGTTTAAGGGTTATATCCGTGTGTATACGCGAGAAAGGATTTAAAAGTCATGTATAGAAAATAACAGGTTTTTTTAGGGATGATCTTGGAAAAATAAAAGGTACAAAAATAGGCCATGGGGTCTAAAGAGTCTGCAGAGGGATAGAAAAGGCCATAAATGTGTGATCTACCATGTGTGGTAAAATCAGCTGTAATAGATGCCCCCTAATGTGTGATGTTAGAGGGGTGATACGATGGTATAAATACATTATAAGTCCATCCCAAAAGTGGAGTGATGAATAACTAGGTGGAAGAACCAGCCATTTAACAATATCGTACAAATATCTCTACATATGACTACAAGTACATATAGCAGTCTCAGATACATAAGAGTATAATGGCCATGAATAGGCATGATACAAAATATGGCATGTGTGGTCATCGCCACATACAATATAGATAGATCAGAATCTCCATGATGAATATATACAAAGGATCATGATCTCCATGAAAGCTGAAGATATACAATGGATCAAGATCTCCATAATGGCTGAAGATATCTAACATACATTGGAATCAAGTCACGAGAGCTAAAATCTCATGAACATTGGCACGATCAAGGAGGTAACATATATGAAATGCCACCAATCTGGAAAGTCTTCTACACAAACCACTACGAGTACATGTCCTACTATGTGAATAGAGGTGCCAAGGTCGAACATAGTAGTCCATTGGATGATTACCAGTCATTGATGTATACCGTTAACAGACGCGATATCACTCACTAATAATGAAAATGAGAATCAAGGTACTAGAGTGCAATCTAACAAGTGTGAATAAATGTGTTGAGGTCGAACACTTGAAAGAGTCCATCGATTAGGGGACATTGATGTATTCCCAAAACTGTCGATGGCAAGAGAACCTACCACTAATGACTGTAAGTCTCAAGGCACTCAAATGACTCTAGAATCCTATCCCAGAATAAATGATCTGAAGTCGATGGGATGAAATCCACTGGAAGGAGGGCATTAAGGCATCCCCCATCATCCAACACGAGGTACTTAGAAAAGCTGTATAATGTGGAAGGACTCGATCATAATGTGCTCGAACCAAGACAAGTACCGGGAATGGATGACATGCAAAGTCAAGAAAACTGAGGAATGGCCGACTCGAGCTTCAACTTCCTTCGAACAAGAGAATAAAGGAGAATGGTGACAGAATGTAGGCAGCATAGACTCAACATACAAAACTGAGACATTTCTGTGACACAGGAGGCATCGACAAAGGCTCCATAGGGACTGGAAGCTTAACTAATAGGTGGAGATAAACTTAGAGAAATGAGTACAGGTCCTAAAGTCAAACTATTAACCAAACCAATGGATGTGATATACAATGCTCTATTCGAAGGAGACACAACTCGACTACTGCCAAAGATAACATCTTTTCCTTTCCAACTTTTTGGTTTTTTGATTTTTTTGGACTTTTTCAAATATTTTGAAAAGCTTGAAAAAGAATAAAAGTGCTTTATAGTTACAAATATAGGAGGAGACGAGTGTCAAGGGGCACACAAACTAGTTCCAAGCAGCAAAACATAACTATGCTCAATGCAAGGAAACATGTGTAGGATAACGACAGTGGAGGGAAAGTCCCCTCCCAGTAAAAAAATTGTAATCAAGTTGCAAAAGATATATAAAATGGCTCTTCTTGGCTAGACATTAGACAAGCTCAGTCTATATGGCTAATAATCAAAGTCCAGGAAGCCGGCATAAGGCTCAATAAGGAAATAAAAACTCTTGATAATGCAATTACAACTTGACATAAGGGAGTCCTAGGGAAAAGGACAGAAAAACGATCAAGAGTATGAAGCTCTTGCACAAAGTCATGGCAATACTCTACAAAGGACTCCCACACCCTAAAGGAAAAATGTCGACATGGGCACCAAATGCAAAACACGAGCTAACTAGAGTACCCATGTATGGTCAAGCTCTACCATTCATATCATGTCACTTCTAAAAGCAAAAATAAGGTTCTGTGAAAAGATCGAATGGGTTCATACCTAAGGTTATAATGAACTGGTCATAAGGTCATGCAAAGTGTCAATGGATGTGAAACCTACCCTATATGTCAATTTAGACAGAATACCTGAAATAGGCACGAACGGGTCAACACCACGGTCAAACCACGCTCAAAATGGACTCCTACATCATCAAATTAGTTCAAAATAGTCCAAAATGGTCAGAAATTGTCAAAAAATATAGAAAGTGGGTAAAAAATTTCTATAAATAGTAAAAAATTTAAAAATTTCATACCATTTGAAATTTTTACCCATTTGAGCTCAAAACTTCCGACACAAATTTTGGGAGCATCGTCCAACAAAATATGACCCCGTTTGATCTAGGTAACTCCTCATGTCCTCCCCTTCCCATTTCATGTAATTTTTTAAAGTTTTCATCGTCCAATAAATTTTTTAGGCCATACCAAGTTTTGTGTTTCGGCCCATGTAGAAATTGGGGTTTTTTCTACGTATAAGGCTCGCCATACATGGAAAAAACACCCAAACCCATGTACATATGTAGTTTTTTTGCAAACAACCATGTATGAGGCCATAAATAAGGTTTTCAAAGGAAAATACTAATCAAAACTCCAGTTTTTTGTGTAGGATCTTATGGCCCAACAAGCATTACGGGCATGTGGTTTGTATAAGTTTTGGTGCCTTGGAAGCTTGAGGGCCAAACCAAGACTCCTCCAGCTGCTAGTGGATTGTTGGGATCTAGACTCTGAGACATTTTACATTGATGGGATGTCGCTCAGCATTGAATTTGAGGACATATACTTTATCACTAGTTTATCCTGACAAGGAGAGGTGGTAAATCTTCGATCTTGCGGGCCAGGAGGTGGATTGACTATTGATGAGTACATAGTGGTGTACTACTTCCCAAACATGGAAAAGGTTGGGAGTCAAATCCCAGCAAAGTCTATCTAGGTTCTGGGACTGAAGGCCATACTACTGGCATTAGGTAGGATAACCAAATTAGCTTCACTCCACCAGGCCTCTCGTCCGCTGATGTTCTATGTGGTGGAGTGTATGAGACCCAAAGTGTATGACTAGAGCACTGCGCTGTTGAGCAACATGAAACATCAGCTCAGTGAATGCAAAATGGGTAGGGTGAAAAACTTTAGTTTTAGCAGCATACTAAGCACATTCTTCTTTGAGCGGGTACCAGGGCTAAGCCCTAGAGTGAACATTCCTCCACACAGATTTCGAGATCCATCCCAATGACATTGGGAAAATGTTATGCGCATACTGGGTGGAGGTAGGGTGGCTAACCCCTACCCGATAGACTTTTTTCCATGGTGGAAGAGGCAGATCATTTCCATATATGACTACCACTATGCATGGATAGACTTCCGTGAAGATCTGGAGATGCCCCTACAACCAAGAGTGACATATGGCAACATAGGTAACAAATTCCAAACCCACTTTTTATGTTTTTTGATTTATTAAATTTTTCATGTTTTTTGATATATTGAATCAAAAGACATGTTTGGTGTGACGACACATAGTGACACTATGTCATGTGTATGCAGATGTTGGACCATGATGACCAAATGGTTTCCCTCATCATCGATGGAGGGGAAGAGGAGACGATATCATGGGTGCGGATGCGAAGCTGACGCTCCAAAGCGTTCACATGAACTTCGTACTCTTGACGCATAGGGTACCCATGGTGCAAGTCAAGGACTTCACTGAGGCTATGCACCACCAAGTGGTTGGTGTACCACGAGCATGGGTTTGATTATTTCGATGGATATCTAGAGCCATAGTGTGCTACCACGATCAAAACCCCCCTCCTCCTCAGGCTTAGAGACATGAGAGTATTCCTTTTTGTATGACTATTTTTTATGTTTTGGTGGCTTAGAAGCCCCAATTTTGTATTATGACACTTATGTATTATGACTTCACCTTTTGGATATTAATGAAAACCTTTTATGATGATCAATTTTATGTATTTACATGTGTGCAAAAATGTATGTTTGTGATATGCTTATGGTCTATGAAACAAATGCCAATCTAACACATAGTTAGCATATGAGTTAGTAACTTGATTAAAAATTATTGGAACATGAATGCATGTTATATTCTCAAATTGTCATTCTAGTAATCTCACCCGTAAGAATCTTTGTAATAATATCAGATCCCTAATATGATACGAGCCATTAAACTATGAAACCACTAACTGCGAATCAAGACGTACCTCAAGAGAGAGAACACTATGTGAAATGGCACCACACAATAAATCAATAACGACACTATATTCAATAACATTGTTCGAAGAAGGCCGTAAACATACGCCTCCTAAAGACAATACTTCACCTATAAGAGTATAAATCACCCAAGTAGTCGAGGCTGAGTTTTGAGTGTGACGGTTAGCACCATCGATGAATCCTATGTAAATGGAAGACTCGATCGACATCTGCCATAAGAAATGGAAGCTTATTAACAAACCTGATTGCCATAAGAAAATTTAACTATGCAATTCAAAAAATGTACAATAATATACAACAATCAGCCCTAGTTGAAGATCATGCATAGTATTTTTTAAGATAGAGCCCATTTCTAGGCTCCACCAAGGTTGTCCCTTCATAATCCACTAGCTCATAGGTGCCCTTCTCTAACACATGTTTGAACATGTAAGGACCATGTCACATGGGATTAAACTTCCCTGCCACCAAGGGTTCTTTAGCTTGATCCCATAAAAGGACCAAGTCACCTTCATTAAACTTCCTTGGACGGACAGACTTGTCATATTGGACCTTGACGTGACGCTTATTTACTTCTAGAGCCACTATGGCATCTCGGCACTACTCATCAAGATGCTCTAAGTTAACCAAATTCTATTCCAATGTGGAAGTGTCTGGTAAAAGCTCTATAGCTAGCTTTAGAGAAGGGATTTCACATTCAACTGACAAGACAAACTCCACCCCATGTACAGGCTGATATGGAGAGAAACCGGTGGCAGTCTTAATTGCGGTTCTATATGCCCATAAAGAAGGATATAACATGATATGCCAATTCGTCTTGCTTTGTGCGATGGTTCATTGGAGAATGTACTTAAGTGATTTATTCACTGCTTCAACTTGTCCATTCAACTGAGGGTAATAATAAGAGGAGTGCCCCTTCTTGTACCCTAAATTTGAAGCCAACTCTACCATCATTTTATTTTGAAAGTGCCTACCATGGTCAGTGACAAGATCTTTTGGATTTTCAAGCCGAGTAATAATTTGGTTGAAAATGAAATGTGCGTCTGTCTCACCATTGGACTTAACTGTGGGCATAGACTCTTCCCATTTCGTGAAATAATCGACAGCCACTATAATGTGATAATGCCCACTAGCCGAAGTTGGGTTGCAATCCATAAATTCAAGCCCCCACTTGGTGAAGGGACCAACGGTGACAATAGGATGTAACGGGGCTGGATGTGAGCGCATATTGTGTGCAAACACCTGGCAAGGGTGACCTTTCTTAACCACATTAACACAATCTTTGAAGATCAAAAGCCAAAAATATCCTGCTCTCAATATTTTTAGGCTGTAGAAAGCCTAGATAAATGACCACCACATGCCCCTATATGGAAATCATTCAACACAACCTCATCCTCATCATGGGTTAAACAACGCAGTAAATGGAATCTATCCCACAGCGGTACAAAGTGTTATCCACTATAAGGTAGTTCTTAGCTACATTACATAATCATCATCGCTCATCTCGTGAAAGATGAGTAGGGACCTTCAACATTTGAAAATATACAATTTTATCCCTATACCATGGGTCCAAAGTTGAGATAAGGAAAATATGCTCATCGACAAATGTATCCTCATAAACCTCTTCCTCCTCCAAACTTGGAAAATCAGATATGAGCTCTGCAAAGATCAACTATTTCTTCGATTTCCCTGAAACGAATTCGAGATTGAACTCTTGCAAAATAACAATCCATTTATTGTATTTTCCCCCAATCATCCTTCTAGTGAGGACGAACTGAAACAGATTGATATGAGCTACAACCAAGGTTCGGTGAAGGAGAATGTAATGTCTCAATCTTTGAACCACATGAATGGTGGCTAAGGTAAGCTTCTCCACATGGGAATAATGGATTTTTGCATCAATAAGGTTTTGGCTCAAATAATATATGACATGTGCTTGGAGCTCCTCATCCTCTTAAAACAAAACCATACCAACCATCTCAATAGATGCAGCCACATAAATCAAGAAATCACGGCTATAGTTAGGTGGACTAAGCACGGGGGTCAATGTTAAGCTTGCTTAAGAGTATCAAAGGACTCCTGGGCTCAATCATCCCATAAAAAAGGAGTGCCCTTCTTTAAAATATGCATAAATCCTTTAGTCAATTTGGAAAAATTAACTATGAATCTCCTCAAGAAATTTTCCATGCCTTGCAAACACTAAAGGTGTCTAATATTACACGGGGGAGATAATTGAAGTATTGCCTCAACCTTTAAGGGATTGACTCTTATACCCTCCTTGGATACAATGAACTCTAGCAAGCGACCAATAGTCATAGAAAAGATGCACTTATGAGGATTTAACTGAACCTGGTAATGGCGGCATATTTCGAACACTAACCTCAAATGGTATGGATGATGCACTCCCAAAAGAGAATGAGCAGAAAGGTCATCCAAATACACTTCGATAATTATTTTGAGATCATGAAAAATTAAGGCCATAGCCCACTGAAATGTAGCTCCGACATTTTTAATGCCAAAAGGCACCTTCCAATATGCAAAAGTACCCCAAGGACAAATAAATGCGGTCTTATGTTAATCCTTGGGTTTGATCTGGATCTGATTATATCCAAAAAAACCATCCATTAAGGAGAATACCTCGTTTCCCACACACTCAACCAAAATCTAATCAATAAATGGTGTGGGAAAATTATCCTTAGGACAAGCATGATTTAAATCATGGAAATCAATGCATATACGAATCCCTTCATCTTATCAACTGGAATGGGATTTGAAACCCACTCCATTAGGGGAACGAGATAGATAAAACCAGCTTTTAACAGTTTCTCTATCTCAGCCTTAATGGCGGGTGCTTTTCTAGGATTCACCGCATGCAAACATTGTCGAACCGGCTTTGCATTTAGACAGGTCTTAATCTCATGTTCGAAAATACAACGGTCAATACCTGACATTTCCTCCTATGACCAAGAAAATATGTCATGAAACTCTTTAAATATCTCAGTATACTCCTTGATCTCATCAGAGGAACAACTCACCCCAATGTAGACGTTCTCAAATTTGCCAGGATCATGAGAAATATTGATAGGAATAGTAGGTTCCCCATGTTCCTATCGGTCATCTAACCAAGAGAGCTCAATGGAACCACAGGACTACAAATCTTCTCACTAATAATCTCCCTAAAGTCATCACACTCCATTCGGTCGAGTTTAGGAAGAAAATATGATCGATGATGTAACTCTTCCCAAGGTGGATCAACCCCAAACATGGCCTCAATAATGGCTTCATCCGATGGAAAAACATTGTCAAGGCAATCATGTGCATGAGAGGACTCAACTTCCCATGTAGGTAGCACATATGGGTCCTCCTCCTCTGTCCGCAAAGTGGAAGGAATAGGCTCTGCAACTTGACCAAGATTTGTTTGATATGCTACCATCATTGCAGGCAATGGAACATTCATTTCGATGGGTCCAATCGAAGGACTCGGTGAAGGAAGAATCGAAGCATCTTCCATACGGGTAGTGCGAAAAGTCACCGAATTCAAAGAGGAAGAAGCCCCACCAAAACTATATCCGATCATAAGAAAGGGTGCAGGACAGCTAAAGTTTCCCATATGATCCGAATACATACCCACACCCACACTCCCAGTTGCTTCCTGAGAATGATTAATAATAAGGATAGAAGTTCCCGATGATGTATTAACATTCGGATTACAGAATGATGTCTGATCAATTGTAATTATCTTCCCATTAAATGGAAAGCATATCACTCAAAAGAGAGAAGAGGCTATGGCTTGGATACTATACATCTAATTCTGGCCCAGCAAGATATTGTTGTCAAGGGGTGCATCAACCACCTCGACCTTGATCGCGATGGTCTTCCCTCCCAATTGGACCTTAGGAGAAGGAAGAATCCCATGTGGCTGAAATGATCTACCATTGAAATGCTGTCAACATAGTAGCAGATTGAGACAACTCGGGAGAACCCAAACCCTTCCAACATGACAAAGACATCACAGAAGTAGCAACGACTTCATCAACGACGGTGCGTTTGACAGTCATATTAAGACACTCTACATAAATCAAAAGAGACATGTAGTAAGACAAGTGAGGCTGTATTCCCATGGTTTCAAATTTGATAACGAAAGAATAATTATCATCATTAACCCCAAGAGCAGAAAGCAAGGCTCTCCTCTGTAGAGGACAATTCTGAAGTACTTCAAGTGCATACATCACACAAGGATTTTGGCCCAAATCCTCGACAATGGAATAGTTTTGGGTGGCTCGGGCACTAGGACTATGCCCTGAAGGATTTAGGAATCCATTAGGAATGCGAGCTGCAACTTCAGGTTTATCCATAGGTGTTTTGATATGCAAAGGGCTCTTGGGTGGAGCAAGTTCCTTTCCAAGGTCTAGTTGTGATGAACCATAATCCTTCACATGAGTCACAACATTAGCAGTGCACACCATGTTGATGCAACCATGACCAGTATTGGCCTCCAGTGGATTTTGATCTCCACTCGATGCACAATGAGGATCAATGGTCCTCGAGTTCATATTTTTATTTTTGGGTAAAGTATTAGTTAGCACAGCTGGGCCTTGTGCTATGAACCTCGAGGCATATTCCATATGAGGACACAATTGAGTGAGGTGGTCCTCCTTACATAACTTGTAAGTAAATTTTACCTTACGTTTAGTATTTTTGTCCCCCCAACATTACGATTGTTCTTGTCATTATAATTATCATTTTCATTCTTATTCCCACCATTATGATTATTTTTCCATTTTTTCTTATTCCTTCCACGCTGCTGGTTGCCCTTTTGGTCTGACGATTGCACAGAAAGTACACTCACCGATTGGGTAGGTTGAGACGAAGCCATGGCTTGTCCCAATGTGGATTGATTAATTGAAAACTGGCTCACTTGTTTCATAACCGACTCCACAGGTTTGGTACTTGTAGATCCCACAATGGCATTGGCATGTGGCCCGGGCTTGATCTTGGGGTCGAAACTAGATTGTGAAGCATTAGGTATAATCTCATACAAAAGTCTAGATTGAGCGTAGATCAAATCCAACTCTTGTGCCCTAAAGATTGCTTGTTCCTTATTTTGGACTCCGGATGTACAAACATCCTTCACGATGTAAGGTAACAATGACTTGAGCAACCACTCAAGGAGAAATTCTAGTGTTATAAAGGATTTAATCAAACGATTTTGTCTACACCACTCTTGAAGATGATTCGAGATATGTGTGGCTTTGTCTTGTCAAAATGTCGACAAGATTTTGGTACCAACGTCGTAACGTATGGGTAGCTGAAAGTGATTGAGGAAAGTCATGGAAAGGTCATCAAATAAAGCATATGCCCCCTTTGGTAACTCTATATACCATTTCATTGTAGGCCCGGTGAGGGTGCATCGAAATAGCCTCAAATAGATTGAATCATCATGTAAGGAATTAGAAGAGCACCGAAGGTGAAAAGTAGTGACATGCTCACTAGGATCTGCTCCAACTTTACCCTCAAACTTGGGAATGTCCGAAGGAATCTTGTTAGGGACGGCCAACCAGGCCAGGTCATGAGATACCGGATCATTCATAAGTCTCAATATGTCAGGTAAGTTCAATGTTGCGAGGAAAGGGAGCCTAGGTTGAGCTGGTCTATGCCACGCTCCCTTATAGTTCTGGATCATGTAAGGTTGATTGCTATAAATACCATGTCCTTGACCATAATAAACCCTCCCATTTGACCTGTATATGTCTGTATGGAAGCATTGTGATGTGGGGTACCTTGATTATGTGGTGCTACAAAGCCATAATTGGAAGAGTAAGCAGGTTGTTGATACTCATACCCATAGGATTGATAGTTTTTTCCATACTGCAGTCCATAAGACTGTCCACGAGAAGCTCCATAAGGTGTCCCATGGGATGTCCCATGAGAATTTCCATAATTAGGGATATGGGGAACTCCTTGAGATGGACCATAAGATGATCTAGAAATAGGGATATGACCTCCCAACATAGCAGGAGGTACTGACTTTGAGATACTACCGTACGAGTAGTCATAGCACAAATATGGCTAGTAGTGATATTCTGGCCCGAAGGACTAGGTGAATGAGGGGGAGGAAGGGTTGTCAAGAATGCATTCAAAGGAGTAGGGTTCTAGGATGAAGGGACAAGTGAAGGAATGTAAGTGGTGTTCCCAATGGTCAATCGTCTCGGTTTTGGTATCTGCATATGATTACCAACACTAGGTCTAGGATGGATATGTGAGGTTGCTTCCACCACTGGGATGGAAGGTGTAATGTGACTAGTGCTCCCAAATCTCTCTACATGGAAAGGAATAGGAGTGCCCCCAGGTGTAGTGCTAGGTTCAACTTCCAACTCGACATGATGTGCCAGATCGGGTGCAAGGATATCCGACATGCCATAACAAACATGACTAGTGCTTGTGGGTTTATAATGAGTCTCGTCACCTAGTAACCAATACCAATGACCTGTGAATGAGTGATCATAACCATATTGTGAAGGTATTCCTGGTGAAGGATCATATACGGGAGTAGGATCTTCCTCCCCAAGCTCATGAGGTGGAGAGGACATCTGTGGAATCTCATTCTCATGATCTCCCATAGTGTGCGAATCAAAGTGAGAAGTAGTCCACCCGGACAGTCTATTTCTATTTCCCAAAGGAGGAGGAGATGTGGAAAGCAGAAGTCCTGCTAAACAACGAGAACGACGAAGCGCCGTGCCCGAATCCAGAATGACTCAAAAAATGAAAAGACTTGATCTAATTACGCAAACCCTAGGAAAACTATCGTGCACAAAGCACGCACCTATAAAATGTAAAGCCAAATCGCAAGCAAAAAAGGGTAGGATATGTGAGCTCTCGAATGAAGCAGTTATGTCTCACCTAGGAGAGGCTTGAGACTTCTATACACAATAAGCAGAGGCTTGTAACCAATTATAGTGGCCCTCAGCTTCAACGCATATAGTGATTGTGTTTTTCGACCCATACCTGGCCACGACACCTGCAGAATAACCTCTATAAAGTACCCCCTTGATAACCTAGGTAAGGCAAATAAGGTCACCTCAATATAATCAATGCTTAGGCAGACAGTCGCATGTGGGATTGACCATATGGGCAGGGTAGCAAAGCTCAAAACTCTCGAAAGAGGGCCCAGATATGAATACAATCCTGGAAATATCTTCGGTGCTACTCAGTTACAACCATGGGTCATCCCAATCATAACCGCTCACACAACCTCATGCTTAACTCCCTTGTAAGAGGATGATCATAAAAACACTAATTACATAAAGGAATTTCCCACTCTCACCTAGTCTTGGAGAATTTACTCATAATGAACTATTCCAAGACCCTAAAACCTAGTCTTGTTGGTGCACCCTATAAAAGAAAAAAGTGTAATTCATTTTATTATGCGTTGATTTTAATTGGATTATTAGTCAAAGGTCAAATGGCAATGCAACTAATGATGTTATGACACGACAACAAGTAAAATGCACACCTAACAATCAATGAAAATGCACTATGTCAAATGAAGAACAGGGTATGCTACTACGTGAAGTGGAAAATTTTCCTTCAAATGAATATGCAATCATTCCTAATATAAAAATATGACTAATACTATCCAAGCAAACCTAATGCAAGTACCATGCAAATGCAAAATGTAAACAATGCATAATGACGCAAAAAGAAAATGTTTTTGTATTTTTTGAATTAAATGAGATAAAAATAAAAAGTATGACTCTACAACCCTCAGACTTTGCAAGCACTACCAGACAGTACCCGAGCAAAGCACCAAGGTAAAAGAGACCTAATGCACTAATCTCGAAACAAAAAATAGAAAATGCAATGACAAGAACATTTTAAAAAATTTAAACTAAGAAGGAGTCTCTGGTCAGAAACGGGGATGTATATAGACTCCAAAAGCATCCAAGAAGACTCAACAATCATCCAAACTCATCCAGAAACACTTAATCTTCCCCCAAAAGGAAAAAATCAGGGCATATGTGACTGTTTGCAGTAAATCCGCATATATAAGCGGCTATTCTAGGAAAACCTGCATGTACATGCGACTGTGGAAGCAAAACCCGTGTACAAGAAGAAAAGGAGATAAAAGAAGGAAAACAGAAAATCTAAGACAAAATTTACTCATGTAAGCCACTACTGGGAAAACATGCCCCTAGAATCAACTCATAAACAGAGAAATTAGAGCAATTCAAGAACATTGAATCATCGACAAAACCCCCCAAAGGAAATGACTAGAAACTCCCCAGCATGGTCGCCAATTCTGTTACGGAGAAAACTTCCTATGGATTGGGGTGTACCAAAACAGATAGAGTAACCGTAGAAATCAATCCCTTCCCAACATGCAAGTGAAATAAAACATCTAACACTAAAGGACCTCGAAACATACCTTATTCCGGATGGTTGATGTAGATCCTCGTTGAGCTTTTCCAATCCCGCTTATGTTAACAATTTTCTCTCTCAACAAAATCAAACAAGACAAGAATGCTATATAATGGTGTTAAACCTACTCTAGCGTATATAATCAATAATGTGTAAACAATTCAAAGCATCCATTGATTCAATATTCATTTAAATGCATATCATTGGACATGAAAAGATATTTCTATTAATATAAATAAGAGATTACATGAATGACAACCTCTGTCGGCACGTCTGTGAACTGGAGAAATTGAGTCCTCCTATTGGGCCTCCATCACCTCAATCCTCCATCTCTTGATAGCAAGATCATAAGAAAAGGCAAGCTTGGGAAGAACACCAAGTGCTCCAAGAGACAAAGGGATGCAAACTCAAGTATAAGTAAGCTACGACAACAATGGACTATAGTTTTCTTACTCTTCAATTCCTCTCTCCCTTCAATGTATCCAAAGGTTTCCTTATATAGTGCTTCAATCGGGTAATGGAAGGTCAAATCCAAGCGATCTAAAGGCATATGGAAGGCTAGGAGACAAGTGACTTAGATCCACATCAAGGAAAACTCCAAAAATATTTTCCCTTTTGCACACATCCCAATGTATGTGGGTTTAAGGGTTATATCTGTGTGTATACACGAGAAAGGGTTTAAAAGTCATGTATAGAAAATAAAAGCTACTTTTAGGGATGATCTTGGAAACATCAAAGGTACAAAAATAGTCCATGGGGTCCAAAGAATCTGTAGAGGGACAGGGAAGGCCATAAATGTGTGATCTACAATGTGTGGTAAAATCAGTTGTAACAAATGAGACTATGGAAAAGATCAAGGAATATGTGCAGAAATATTATCTAAAAATCACCGCGGTGAAGGAAGACATGAAAAAACTTCCAATCAAAGAAAGTATTGTGAAGGTTGCAGAGCTCAAGAAGATACAACAGGAAGTGAAAACTCTCCACGACCAAGAGTAGAAAATAAATGATGAGATGACAGAACATCAGTCGGAGGCAGAATGAGTTACAGGGCTTATTCAACCTATACAACACAAGCTCCAACATATCGCTAAATCAGTGGAAGAGGGACCGTTGGAACATATCAGTTTCGACTAGGTGAAACAGTTGGCAAAGAAGGTGGAGGAAGTAACAAAGGAAGTTCCCAAGGTGAAACAAATTTTGAAGGAATTTCAGGACAAGGTTGGTCTTGTGGCGCAACCTGCGTGAAAGGCTTGAATTTTGCAAACACTCAAATTTTGCTAAATTTTAATTAGTGGCTCGGGATGAGCCACATGTGAGTGTTGGGGGCTTGTTGGGATAGGAAAAGTGCACAAGGAAGAATCCAACTCGTAAGCAGAAGACAAAAAGTGGGTGTGCAACAGAGAAAGGCAGGTAAAGGAAGAAGCCCAAGCACAAAGCGAGGATTGGTGCGATTAGGATTAGTGCGATGAGGAAAAGAACATCTAGAGTCAGCTGAAGAGGTAGGTACAAGAGTAAAGGTTGGACAGGTGAAATTCAAGGAAGACTATAGAAGGACGAACCAGTAGAATACTAAAGGACAAGTTTTGTGCCTAGTCATGACCAGTACAGGAAGACTGAAAGACATTTCCGCGGCTATTTAAAGTTATGGTTAATGTAATGTAGGACTTTTACGGCTATGTATAGGTCGTCATTAATGTAATAGAAGATACTTTGTATCTATTTAAGTCTGTAATAACTGAGTTGTGCTCAGTTTACCCTGTGCGACCTTGTAAATACTATAAATAGGAGGAACCCTCTCTATATAAGGGTTAGATTCGGTTCGGTTCAGTAGTTCAGAGAGTTAGGTAGAGGAAGTAGTTAGTTCACTATTGAATCATAGAGGAGTCTAGTAGGAGTAGAAGGTTGTTGAGCTGCGGATCTATAGTTGAGTGCGGAGATAGTAAAATAGAAGAGTCAATCTAGGCTATGTGTGAATCAGTAGGGGTAGGTAGAAGAATAAAACTAGAGAGAATGAGAGAAATAAGAGATTGAGCCAGATAGACATATCTTAAGAATAGTCTCCAAGTCATAGAATGAAAGGTGCTATACATAATTTCTCATTCCATATAAAGAGAACCTTGGTAGTTTTTCCCATATGGGTTTCCACGTTATTTCTTGCGTCGAATGGATGATTGATGTTGAATATTGAAGGCTTATGTGAATGTTTTCTTACATTGTATTGTTATAGTTAATGTTGAATGTGTGTCAAAATATTACCAATCAGTAAATGAATGAATGAATGTTTAAATCATTGTCAACGTGTTATGTATGATTTCATGGTTAAGTTCCTAAGTTACAGAATAAGTCGCACACTACTCATTATATGTAAGGAATCAGTTGCGCCAATTGTTAATTGGTTAAGGACAAGGTTGCATCGTGTACCATTTGTGGCACACATTTGCACCTCTGTCGCATAGTAAAATACTCCATTCCTCCATCTCTGTCAAGTGCCTTGGCCACACGCCAAGGGACTATAATCCCTTGCTAACTACGGAAACATGGTTCTGGGAATTACACATTAATATATCTCGGGTGAGACTGCGCCTACCTTGCGGGTGTTTTCGACTGAGCTTTCTCTATCAGGCTGATGTCTTTAGTGTCTTGTTTGTATTGTGTTGTTGGTTAACCTCGGGTCGAGACAGAAGGGAAGATTAGGCCAATAATTGTCCACCGGAATGTACCAGAGGTTTAGAATTTGGGTGATTCAAATTTTCTTATAGAATGGATCAACAAAAGAAGGTGTCCCAACAATTTATATTGGACACTTTATTTGATGACATCTTAAGGTTGTTGAATTTATTTCATCGCACCACTTTCCAGCACATCTATCGAGAAAAGAATCATGAAGCAGACCTTGTATCGAAAAGGTCCCTTTTACTTGGGGAAGGTATCTGGCACAGATGGAATATATTGATGGTGTTGAGATGATGATTGAACCTATGGGGATTAGAGGCTTCCTGGATTGAATAAATTTCACTCTTTTCGGAACAATCTACTTTGTTTTTTGTTATGAATCTAGGAAACTATATCTACCTTTCTCTAAACGTTTTTTGGAGCAGGATTTAAGGGATATACCCTTACTATCTATTAATGTAATTAGGAAAAGCACATAGTAATATGATTTATGCTACTAGGCCATATGAAATGTTTCCTTATGGCTCTATGTACGTCGGTTTTCCATATAAATTAAAACTGAATTTTTTCTTTCTGGGAATTTGTTTTTATCAATATACGAATATAAAAATGAAAGAATATATATATTAATGTAAAAATGAAATCATCTTTTTTTCTCCTAAATATGGGTGGAGTGTCCATCCGAAACATTGAGTATCCTAATCCATAACACAGTGCAATCCAGAAACACAAATCACAAAGAATATATATAATTATTTCATTTCACATTAATATATGTTTATCCATATGTGTCTAAAAATGAAAATGAAAAAGTATTGGTGATGTTTATCAATAAAGAGAATATGTAATGATTTCATTTCACATTAATATGACTATGCATATAGTTATCTACGAAAATGGCATATATGGAACTTCTATGTGTAATGATTTCATTTGAAAGGGAAAAGTGTTATTTATGGGACGACCATGTGTAATGTTTCAATTGAAAGAGAAAAGTGTCATATATGGGATTGATCTAAATTGGATCCTCATTAAAATAATCCTCTCTTGTGATTTTATTTGTTAAAAATTAATTGTTTTTGGAAAAGTAAGAAAAGTCCAATATTTCCTTGGAAGTTGAAGCAAACCATTGTGATGGCTTACCTTCCAAGACCAACCAAATAAAAATTGAAGGCTAGGATAGAGGACATTCTTCATTCTTGGGGGAAAGAAAGGGTGAGAAACAAGGTAGATGTTAATAGCAAAAATGAGAGCTCGAAGATGGAAGCTTACTTGAATATTGGTGGATGAAGGAGTCAGGGATCCTTTCTACGAACAATGAAGGTGTCTTTAATCCATGGCCATTCAAAATTTGGTATTTTCCAGTGAGTAACAATACACTGATTATATATATAGATCAATGATCTAGATTTATGTGAGAATGAAATGAAAGAGAATATATAGATTCACATACACACATATATGGCAAGAAACACAATGATACAATAAACTCATATTCTATTAGATGAATGAAATAGAACAAACTGTAAAATAAAAGTAACTAAAATGGTGGTAGTTATTATTTGATAAGAGATGTGACGGTTACACTTATTTATGAAAACTTGAATGAAAATGAGGCCTAAAGGGAATATTTATAATACACGTGAGGGAAAGAATCCTAAACATCCAAAAAACTAAACCTAGGAGATGAATCGCCATAAAGTGTGTAGGCCCAAAGTGGTTAGTTGAACAATCAACTTCCTAAGGTCATAAATTTCGCTTACGATCTTCATTTGGGGTGATCGGTAGAGAATTGGAAATATTTATCTTAGGAGTACAAAATTGGAATGGACTTTGGCAATTTATCACTATGAACCAAAAAACCATTGTTTGGGGTCTCAAAATTTCCCTAGAAGTTCAGGACCCAAAAAGCCGTAGAAAAACTACTAGAATATTGTCAAAATGGAAAACTATTTTGAGCCAGTGGAATAGGTGGGTGGCCACCTATCTCCATATGGATCAATCCTCCCCACTTAGGAAGCAATGGTCTCCATTGCATTGAGTTCCCATAAAATGGGGGAACAGAATGGGGGAACTTCTGTTAACTCTTGAGTCTTGGTGAGCCACTTGCCTTGCTGGAGTAGTTGTCAATATAATTGGATCTTCTGCTAGTGGGTTCCCTTAATCCGTGTGTCCATGATCCAATCAATGGTTTCATGTTCCATGCAGTTAGGATTACAATTTGTAGGTATCAACTACTCTTCCACCTTCAAGGTGTTCAACAATGGTGAAAATTATGGGTGAAGGAGATCCACATTGAATACTTGGTGCAAACCAAGGAATGGAGGAATTCTTAATTCAAATGCATTGTCACCAACTTCCTTAGTGATGGTGTACAACCCATATCGAATTGGATGAAGCTTGTGATGGGGTCCCTTAAGCCTCTCTTTTTGCAAATGCAGCTGAATCTTATCACCCACCTGGAACTTGTGTCGAGCCCAATGTTGGTCATGTCGCTGCTTGTACTTAGTATTGGTTTTTTTCCAAAATTGCATTGACCTATAATCATATTTTTTGGATCGTTCAACAAATATAGAGGCCTTATCAGCCTTAATCTAAACATGGTAATATTCCTCCCATGTGGATGCAATGGGAATAGCTACATCAATTAGGGTCAGTGGTTGGAACCCTAGGAACACCCGGCCTTATCAGCCTTAATCTAAACATGGTAATATTCCTCCCATGTGGATGCAATGGGAATAGCTACATCAATTAGGGTCAGTGGTTGGAACCCTAGGAACACCCGAAAAGGGTTGTGGCTGGTACAGATATGATAGGATATTTTATAGTTATCTTGAATATAAGGAAGGCTCTCATCCCATGTGCAAGGATGTTTACAATTTTACATTCTCAAAATATGCATAATCATCATGTTGGATACCTCTATTTTTCCATCAGTCTAGGGGTGGAAAGAATTCGATTTGGAAAGCTTGGTATCCATCAATGACCATAGGATGATCCAAAAAATCCTTAGGAACCTATTGTACCGATCTGAAATGATAGTCTGTGGTATCCAAAAAATGAACTCAAACACACTAGAGTAAGAGCTTAGCATTTACTTCGATGGAGATGCTCTTCTTTAATCTATTAGAATGGCCATCTTAAAGAAGCGATATAAAACCACAAACACACAGTCATTACCATGCTTGGTTGAAGGTATGCTTGACCTGTAATCCATGAAGATGGATTCCCATGGCCAATTAGGAGTGGGGAGAGGGGTGTAGACCCCTTACTCTTGATGGTATGTTTCACAATGGTGTAGGTAGCGCAAGATTTGATATATCAGCTGACATCTGGTAGGATCTTGGACCAATAAAAATACTTCTATAATACAACCACTATATTTGCAGTTCCAAAGTGCCACGCCACCTAACTATAATGTGCTTCCCAAATCAACTTCACACACTCGCTTGAAGGAACATAGAGATGGACCAAGTGGCATAACAATCCTTCCTATAAATGAAAGTATGCCACTGGTTTTCCTGCACATAGTTCTTGATAGATGGGAGCAAACTTGTTGAAATATTGTAACTTCAAAGAACATTCGATTGTATTTTATTATTGTAATTTATTCGGAGATGTTTTATTCCTCCATCGGGATGTTATTATTGTATTTGGTCATCATAGAGTCATGAGTTAAAACCTCCCTTTTAATTTGGTTTGACAGAACACTCGATAAAGTAATATTATATTGTTTTGAATCTTCCTAGATAATTCGGACCAATTAAGTTTGTTGGGGCCGACCTAATTACTGAAAAAGTCAAGTGGAAGATAAAGTATAAATAGGATTCATGTGCGCCTAGTTTTTACACACACTCACTTGAGTAATTCGCATAGAATAGAGAGAGAGATAGATATATGCAAGGAGAAGGAGAACTTGTTTTCGGTTTTGTCTTTGTACTTTTGATCATCTATATTAAGGAAGTTTTGTTTGGTTTTCTTCCCCTAGAGGGTTACCAAGGATAAATTTGTGTCTATCTTATGAATGTGTTTCTTTTAATAATCATGTATATGTTATTGTTGTGAAATTTAATTGAATACTAATGTTATTTATGTTAGCATATTGAAACTTAACATGGTATCAAATATGGCATGAATAGGACATCTTTCATAAGGTGACTCTCTCTGTTCTCCCTCCGGCAAGAAATTAGGGTTTCTATCAAAATTGGAATTTTGAATAGATGATTACATAGAAATTTGTGCCTCCCTAGGGAGCATATATTGAGCCCTAGATCGAAATTTTTGAGTCGATAGATCTCTGGGAAAGTCAAACCCTAGTTTGACTTTGGACCAAAAAACTACATATCATAATTTCACAAGTCAATTTTGAGAGGTGAAATTTTGGAATCTCTCGAAACCAAGTGTACCAATCAATTCGCCTCAATCAAATGCATCTCTTGGTAAGGTCATTTTTTCATTCTGAGAAATTTCATTTTTTTGTGACTTCCTAAATAAGATGGCCCCAAGCACTAATATTGAGGATAAGCTAGAAGGAATAGAGAATTTCTGAGCATGGAAATATAGGATTGACCTCATTATTGAAGAGAATGATATTTCCAAAAACATCAAGGAAGAAGTTGCATAACCTGAAGAGGATGAAGCTAAGGAGAATCACAAGAAGGACCTCATTAGGGCAATGAGGATCATTTCTAATTCTATCAGAGACCACTTGATTCCTCAAGTGTCATCTAAGAAAACTCCAAAGGATATGTATGATGCCCTAGCTAGAAATTATGAAGGAAGGAACATCAATAGAAAGATGAATTTGAGAACTCAAGTGAATAGTACCAAGATGTGCCAAGGAGAATCAATCCAAAACTACTTCACAATGGTATCAGAGGTCAAGTAGCAACTAGAATACAATGAAGACTCTCTTGATGAAGATGAGATATTTATGACTTCTCTCAATGGTATCACTAGACCTTGGGATTCATTCATCTAGACTATGTGTTCCAAAAAGGAAAGCATGAAATTCGACATTGTATGTGAATATTGCATTCAAGAGGAGGCTAGAGTAGCCAATAGAGAAGATCTACTTAAAGAAGATGATCAATACCTAGCCACCCATTCCAACAGAGGAAGAAGTCAATCTAACTTCAAGAATGAAAGCCACAAGGAGTCTCAACCTCCTAACAAGTTTCAAAGGACAAAAGAAAAATATGTCAAATCTTGAAGAGAAGAACTCTCCTCAGAAGGTATCATTAGGAGATGAATATCAATACCCTATCAAAGGAATTGGTGAATCAAGCTACAAGCTTGATTCTAGAACCCCCATGAAGATGAAGGAAGTCTTATATGTACCAGGTTTGAATAATAACTTAGTTTCTATCTCATCATTAGATAAGAAAGGATATAGGGTTGCATTCATAGATGAACAAATACTTATGTGGCCCAAAGGAAAATCAATTGAAGATGCAATTGTAATTGGTGAAGAATAAGGAGGATTATATCAACTTAAGGGACATTCAGAATCATCTTGTTTCCATGAGACCACTATCCCAAGTGAATTATGGAATAGGAATCTTGCTCACATCAGCTACAAAGCAGTACCCCATGTGAGCAAAGTAGTGACAGGTTTACCATATTTGAAGATCGATCATGAAGGCATGTGAAAAGGATGTGCAAAAGTAAAGAATATCAAGAATCCATTTATGAAGAATGAGACAAAGAATAAAGGAATGTTGGATTTAATCCATTCATATGTATGTGGTCCAATTCCCTCCACATATTTGAGTGGTTATGGATATTATGTTACATTTATTGATGACTATTCAAGAAAGACATGGATGTATTTATTGAAAGAAAAGGATGAAGTATTTGGAAAATTCAAGGAATTCAAAGCCTTGATAGAGAATCATTCAGAAAGAAGAATCAAGACAGTCAGAAGAGACAATGGTGGAGAACATACTTTAAACAATTTTGAATCCTCTTGTAAAGAATCTAGAATCAAGAGGGGACTAACTACTCCCTACAATCCTCAATAGAATGGTGTTGAAAAAAGAAATAATAGGACCATTATGAAAGCATTGAAGACATTGATACATGAGCAATATATTCCAATGTATCTATGGGCTGAAGGAATAAGGATGACATTTTATGTACAGAATAGATATCCCATATTGCCCTTGGATTCAAGGCTCCAGAAGAAATGTTCACAAGAAATAATCCTGAAGTGAGCCACCTAAAGATATTTGGTTTCCCAATATTTGTTCACATATCAAAATAAAAGAGAAACAAGTTGGACACTTCCAAAAAGAAGGGAATATTTGTTGTATATCATGAAGTCTCCAAATCCTTCAGAATATACATTCCAGGATTCCATCATATGGATATTAGTGGAGATGTAACATTTGACGAAGAATAAAATATCAAGAGATCCAAAAAGTGTCAACATGAAGAATTATATGAAGAAGATGTGCCTCCCAGAAATGTAGAAGTTTCACCCTCCTCTGAATATGAAACACCAGAAGACCATGATATGATAGAACCTCAAGAACCTCCCACTATGAATATGTCATGAAAGAGAAATCATGCTTGGGAAAGAGAAATTATACAAGAAGTAAAGAAGTATGAATCTCCAGAAGGCTCCACAAGAGTAAGCAAGAAGCCAAAGCCATTTTCCATTTTTGTGGATTTGATGTGTGATCTTGTAGATCAAGAACCTACCATTTATGAAGAAGCTATACAGAAGAAAGAATGGGTAGAAGCAATGATAGAAGAATACCAATCAATAATGAAGAGTGATGTTTTGGATATAGTTCCCAAACCATAAGGAAAAAGTGTGGTATCTTCCAAGTGGATATACAAGATAAAGCATGCAGCTGATGCAAGTATTGAGAAATACAAGGCATGGTTTGTGGATAGAGGATTCTCTCAAAAAGAGGGAATTTATTATGAAGAGACATTTGCGTTAGTAGCAAGGTATACTTCCATTACAACCATCATGGCACTTGCAGCATCCATGATGAAGGAGAGTTTACACCAGATGAATGTGAAAAAACGTTTCTAGAATTGTGTTATTGAGGAATAAGTGTACATAGAACAACCACAGGGATTTTAAGTTGAAGACAGACGGACTCACGTATGCAAGTTGAAGAAGGATTTATATGGATTGAAGTAAGCTCCTAGAACTTGGTATGGAAGGATAGATAGATTTTTTACAATCTTGGGCTTTACTAAAAGTAAAGTCGACCCTAACCTTTACTTTAAGGTTCTGGATTATATTTTTTACTGTTCTCTAGGTAATTGTTTTTTTCTTACTGTTTTTAGTTCAACTGAGAAATTTTGTTTCTCCTACAGTTCTGAAATTTTCAGTACGCTGTCTAGACAGCATGCCTCTCTGTGGCTGACAGAGTGCTATTATTCATTCAGCGTGCCTTTCCCCTTGACTAACAAATCACTTCCTTCTTTCCATGGTGCCCCTCCCTTCAGCTGATAGAGCATCGGCCTTCCTTCCAGGGCACTTTTCTCTTTAATTGATAGAGCGTCATATGAGCCTAACTCCTGAGTTACTAGCAAGTCAATTTGAATTGTGAGGTAGGATTCAAAAACTCCTTGTAAAATTTGTCTTTGTCTATTTGGAAAATTTTTATCTTTCTGAAATAGTCTATGTGGTTTGCTTGCTTCCCTAAGATTTTGTAGTGTTCTTTGCATCTTCCTGTTGTTTCAAAGTACTTTGTGAACCTCATTCTCTTTCGAGTTCAGTTCTGAAGGATTGATCTTGTTTATAGGGGGAAATGGTAGATAGTTTCATTTTTTGTTTCAACGAAATATCTGGAAACTTTTACTTTTGAAAAGGAAATCATAGCCTCTTTTAACTAGTTCATTTTAGACTGTTTTGAGTGCCTCATATTTTCCAGAAAAATTAAAAAATTAACCATTTTAGGTTCTTCTTTTTTATGCTTTAGAAGTTGTCATTTTTCTACATAAATAGATTAGAAGAAATAGATTTTTTGACATTGTAGCAAATATAGTTTGCATGCATGCTAGAGGCTTAGTTTCTTTGTCAAAATTTTCAGATATCTTTTGAGTGCGTGTTGAAAAAAAAATTGTTTGAAAAAACTTCATTTTCTTGCATTTCTCTATTCAATTTTGTGTTATTGAAATGGCTTTATTTTAAGGTTCCTGAAAAAAGAAAAAGAGAAAATTTTCTCACCCTAAATAGTTTTCATCGAAAGACAAAGAAGTGTTTTCTATTGCATATAGAGTTAATATGCATTATTTGAGACAACATTTCCACAAACATTCACCTAATCATCAAGACAAAATAAACGGTAGATTTAGGTTAAAATTTGTATCGAAAGTTGAGTGATAGGCCAAAGATGTGTTCAGGCGTCATTAAGCATAGGAGCTATCGTTATTTTCCACAATACATCCCGGACTCGCATGGTTCTCCCACGTACTATCGAGATATAGAAATGGTCTTTCATGTACCCTTGAGTTATATAGAAAGGTTCTTTCACATACTCGATTTTATATAGGGAGGCCCCTTGAGAACAGTTTTGCATTAGATAACACTACTACCAATTTGAGCTTCCACGTACCTTGTGTATATCGAGAGACCCCACTAGGATACCCTATCCAAACCGAGTTAACCTCTTGGACGTCTTGGATTTATGGGAGAAGTTTGTAAGGTCTTGATAATACTGGTGAGAAATTGTACTTTGAACCCCTCCTATCATTTAATACTGCTTGTGACCTTTAGCTCTGTGTAGGTGTTTTTTGTGTGATTTTTCTTTGACCTAGGTTAGAAGACTTCCAGCCACCACCATGGCTGAGCAACTTGCGTGATGTCAATCCCATAGGTTCCAGGGTTTACCTCCTGACTCTCCTCCAGCAATGTAAGGGGAAGAAGAGGTAGCTATGGAGATACCAGCTTCGAATGAGAATCGTATCGAACTTACCTAGAGAAGATTTCACTATTTACATGAATACTTTGTTCCAATTTCCTGTTACAACTGATGCTTCTTTGCATCCACCGTTGGAAGGCCATGGAAATGTTTCTGCCCCAGTAGATTATGGTCCAGATGCTCCTTTATAAAGGAATTATATGGGCCAAGCCATTGCTGAATTCAGGGTTATTAGACCTTCACCAGGAAATCCTCCTTTGGGAGAGGAGGAACAGAGAAAAATTGATGCATCTCTCGATCGAGCTTGTAAATTTTCAGAGAGAATAGAAATAATTATTCCTCCACCTGTGTCCCATTATGAAACTTTACAGGAACAATTACCCCATAATACAGACCCTTGGCCTGAAGCAGAAATTAAACCTTCTTCTGAAGTCTGCCCAACTTATGGTGAGAATTCTCGTAACCCATGGCCCGAAAGATATCATTCACTAGCTCAAGTGTTAGGAACTATTAAAGTGATTCTATTTCAAGGTAATCCAAGTCTAAAACACAACCCTATAGTGTCATATCCTAAACCTATTGCTAGACCTTCCATACCTATCATGGTTGGGGAGCAATCCTCAAATTAAGCCGTGTCAGTAAACTCTCATGCCAAGGGGAAACCCCTGGTGTGAGTTACATTATCTATCAGTGGAACTATGCCTAGTTCAGGACAATTTGTAGCTGTATCAAAACATGCAGTAGTTATACCCCCAGCCAATTCCCATGTTGTTCCCTGCCCCCATCTAGTTTAGGCCAACCCTTAGGGTCACAACCTATCAACAATACAGCTTCTTGGGGATATACTTATCTAGGAACTCAACACCCTATGGTTAATCAAGTTTACCAACAACCACCACCTACGGCTATTTAGCCTGGAATTCCTTACCCCCAAAATACTTTTGTACCTTGGGGACAACCAAATTGGTCAAATATCCCATCATATGGAGGGAAATTTTTGAATACTATCGGAGGATATGGTGGACCTCCCCCTGAAGGACCACCACAAGGACATGGAGGACCTAGAGGTCCTGGAGGACCTGGTGCACCATTTGGTGGACCACCACCACCACTTGGTGGAGGTGGACCACCACCACCACTGGGTAGAGGAGGACCACCACCCCCATCTGGAGGAGGAGGACCACCACCACCATCTGGCATAGGCGAACCCCCACCACCACCTAGAGGAGTTGGGCCACCACCAACACCACCACCACCTTCCAGAGGAACCCTCCCTTAGGGGGGCCACCTCCCCACAAAAATTGTGGAAACCAACAGCCTTTTCAACAAGCTTTGGGGGCATCATATATACCCTTTTATCAATCTGCATATGGTCCTACTGGTCAGCAAATGCCCTATCAATATTACCAGTACCCACAACCAAATCAACAACTACCATTTCTGACCACTTTAGATTTTCCAGACTTGTCGATTTCGATAAATGACCCAATTCATCATGACCCCTCTTGGCTCACCATCCGAGTCAAGATACCTTTCGATATCCCAAAATTCGATGGTAAACCTAGTGAGGACCCAAAAAACCATGTTATGACTTTTCATCTTTAGTATTCATCCAATTCTTTGATGGATGGTTCAATTCGTCTATGCCTTTTCCAAAGAACCCTCACTGGCATTGCAGCTAAATGGTACATAGAGTTACCACAACATTCATTTTGGGATTTCAATGGTTTAGCTATGGATTTTTTTACACACTTTTAGTTACCCAATCCAATATGAAACAGGTACAGACCTATTGACCTCACCTCAACAAACTACATATACCCATATCTCCAATCATATCCATGAATGGAGAAGAAGACGTAGGTTGATTAAGGCCCCTATTCTTGATGAGTTACTGGCTAACTGGTTCACAAAGTCTTTGCTTCCACCCATACCTATATATGTGGCCATGGGAGGTTCTGTTACCGAAGAACAGGCTATTAGTGGCACCCAGTAGCTTGACTTGGTTTATTCCCAGTCGAGCACTTTGTATGATCTAATTCCCCATGCTTCTTGGCCTACTATAGACCCTTCGAGACCTGCTATGGAGCCACCTACTGATGGAATACTTGGTTCATTTTAGACAAAAACAGTAGATAAATCCTCTAACAAACAAGTTGCCACCCCATCCAATCAACAAGCACCACCTACCAAAAATGCATCCTCTCCTATTGCTTCCGCTAAAGTAAATACGATTCAATCCACTGAATCTTTAGGAAGAAAGAAAAAAGGAAAAAATAAATCTAAAAAACATGACAACCAACATGAAGGAAATAAAACATGGAATACGGATAATGATTCAAAAGGAAAGAGAAAGGTGAAGTACCCCTGTGTTGCTGCCGCAACCTTTTCCCCGACTTCAGTTTTTCACTTAAATTCTGGGACCCCTCCTTATCTTGATTTACTTGAATCTAAGGTTGAAATTTTGGCGTCTTTGAGTATCTTTGCTTTAAATTTGAGCGTCTGTCTTGTTGGCTGGTTGCATTCAGTTCAATGTGAGTCGCGAGATCGGTTTTAACACTTTTAAGAGTGTGAAGGTTTACCTTAGCGAAATTTTGGTTTTTGGCCTCATTTGAGCCTTAGCGCTGTTAATTATTCCCTTTGGATCGGGCCTCTTTTGGAAGAAGTGGAGTCTTATATCACTCGTCGTTGCGGCTCTTAGACCAAAGTCTCCGTCCGATCCACTTCTCTCCGACGCCCGACTCGGGTTGTGAATCGCTTGCCCCAGAGTTCCGGTTCACCCGACGTTGCGGCTGGGGAGATAAAGTCGGGCCCCGATGTGAGTTTCACCCGACACCCGAACTCTGCCTTATTTAGCCTCCATCGCCTTTTTTGTAGCCTGCGTTCCGTCCACCGTTGCGGGTGGCAGAGTAGTCTGTCGTCCGATCCCCTCCTCTCCGCCGCCCGATCACCTACGACGCCCGTGTTTCCGCTCCCCCTCTTCTGGCACTCCTCCGCCGTTGTGGCTCCTGGAGCCTTCTCCCATCCGGTGTAAGAACCTTGTCTCATTCGATCTAAGAACTGCCCGACTGCCGATTTACCTTTTCGTTGCCGTTCCGAGCCTCCGCAGTTCCTCACCCGAATGAACTAGGCTAGCTCGTTGTGAATATATCATTATAATTTTAAAATTATGGATGCCTAATGTCTGAATTCAATGGATAATGCACCAAGTTTGTATGCAGAGATCATCTCATGAATCTCTGAAGCAGAGCATCGCGCCGGAAAGGACAACGTGAACGAATGACCGAGGCGCCGATGGGACATTTTATTTTTAGCGGTTACTGTCAGAAAATAAACACCTGTGGAAATGATGGAGAAGGTGAAACGACCCGGAAAGAAACTGAATCGTCAAGGGCATTGAAAAGACGCGTTGAGGGAACCCAGAGGACATCAGTTGTAGTTTAAATAATGGGAAGCTCGATGAAAGGAGGGATTTTTCCCTTAGAAAATTTTGTAATTGTTGACTTGTAAGAGGAACTATTTCGTTTTGCGAAGTGAACTGCAATTTTGTCTGCTGGAAAGAGTAAAGAAGTGAAATGTACCAATGCTATTCAATGAATAATGCTGAAGAAGAACTATTTCGTGTTCAGCTGTATTTCATGCGCTGTAAGGATATTTGATGTTTCGAACCTAAGTTCTTGTTAATTATTTTGCAGTCTTTTCTGGGATGCATTTGCACTATGAGAAATAATTGTTGTTATAGAATGATCGGCTAACTGGTTATTTGAATATTTGTAGTTTTCATGTGCTGTGGGAAAAGTATCAGCTATCTGTGATTTTTTTTTTACCGTATGTGATTTTGTATTGCTCAGTTAAGATGATAGCCTTGCTCCCTAGGGATAGTTTAGATAGTTAGTTATTTCTGTTCGTATCTGGTTTGTTTGCTTGTGAGCATAAGACGAGAGGTAAGAACCTGCGCATCACTTTGTGACCGCCCCCTGCATTTAAACCAGCCTGCATTTAATTAGGCACGTGCATATCATTCCTTTAAGTCAAAATACAAAAACTCGGTGGGCCGGGCCGCAACCGGTAAAGCCTTTGTTTGTTACTTTGACCTACGGTAGCCGGACCGCAAACTGGACGGATTCCCTATACCAAACAGTCAGCGGGCTAATTGGGAATGCTGATTGGGGAGAATCCCTTACTGTTGCCGCCTGTGAGTTTCCAGGCCTCAACAGTTTTGGCGCTAGAAGGAGGGCCGCCAGTGCATGGTTGGCCGAGGAAACCCATTTTCCCGAGAATATTCCGCTGGTTACAGTTCTGGTAGTAGTGTACCACGCAATTCAATTCCGGAAGAAGAAGAAAGAGAATATCTGTACCCTGTCCGCAACGAGATTGTTAATGATCTGAGAAGACATACCAGGGCATACTTAAAGAAGATTGGAGGATTGCCTGTCATTCCCGAATTTCCTAGAAGAGAATACAAGAGGAAAGACCATCCTCTAAGAGAAGACTCGGTGTTGGTTGGAGACTGGCAAGAACTGGTAGAGACTGCCTTACAAGAAGTAGAGCTACCTTTGAATCAAGAAGGCCCTGAGACTCCTTACACTTATCCTATTCACACCCCAGTTGGTTCACCTCCACACTCTCCACCTCGACTAATGCAGCAGCTAACGCAAACCAGCCACCTAATCCTCCAAACCCCCCACCTGCATGGAAAGCCAAATCACCTCTGAATCTGACCGCGCCTTTGCACGACCTACCTCAAGCCTTCGAAATGTTATTGCCTAAGTTTTATCCCAATTAGAAGATATTGGTAGATGACCACTTGCAGAGTTTTTATTTGGCTATAGAAGGATTACGGGCAGGGGAGCATGAAGATGTGGTTTGTAGACTCTTCCCACACACCCTTAAAGGAGCCGCTGCCTCTTGGTATTTCGGTTTGCCTGCCAATTCCATTCCAGATTGGAACACCTTCGAAAGAATGTTTAGAAGTAAGTATGCAGTCCAAAAGACGCATGCTGCCCTGATGAAAGGACTTTGTGCTTTAAAAAAAGAAAAGAAAGAAAAAGTGCACAGTTTTACACAAAGGTTTACAGCCTATCTTAAAAACTTCTCTTATGCA